>VZTB01012203.1:554257-584776 GCA_013397245.1 Thryothorus ludovicianus | reverse complement strand
AAAGTTAAGATTGAAGGATCAAGGAATACCTAGGAGTCCATTAGATGCTTTTCTTGGCCACGTCTGAGGATTGCCTGTCTTGTTCATTCTAGAATGATTCAGCTTCCTCTTAGGAAATCTAATTTCCATTGATCTCAAATCTGAGGCTATCTCAGCTGGTCAGAGCATGGTGCTAATGATGCCAAGTTTGTGGATTTAATCCCTGTATAGGCCATACACATAGGAGTTGGACTGGATCCATATGGGTTTCTTCCAATGCAAAATATTCTTTAACTTCTGTAACTTCTTAGTGGTGCAAAATTTCTCTAACATTTAGNAAATTGTCTCATTATGTTTCCCATTTGTTTTGGAGTTCTTACACTAAAATAGATCTTAAGACATCTGTCACTTGTTGTTCTACCAATATAATTTTGACTTCTGTAAGCTGTTACATGGTGTAGAATTTCTTTTGTTAGATACTTACAATTGTAAAGATATAAAATGGTTTTGCAATGCTGGAGGTGACAGAAAAACAAGTATTTCAGCTAAAAATTCTGTAACAATACAATTTTGTTTCTCTTAAGATATTTTTTAGATCATTGGTTTAATTAATTAGAAAAGGATTAATCATATTTTTATTCAAAAAAGCATAATATTTACCAGGATCTCATAATAACATATACAATATTTTTTTTTTTTAAATCAACATTACTTTTTCACTATCTATTCAATGTCTGATTTAAGAATCAAACAAATTATTTCAAAATCCCTCTGGACTGAACGATCAGGACACACATGGCCAAAATGCATAGATGGTCACAGAAACTTACTAGTGCTTTCATTAAATGAATATAGTTGTGTAGCTCAAACCAATGACTTAATTGCATCCACTTCAATGATGAAATTTATTTATTTTTACAGGTGATGTGAACCAACTTTCAGTTCTTTCTGTATGCAAAGTCATTTCTGTTCCTTTAAATTCATGCTTGGCAAAGCAATTGATGGTAAGATGTTTTCACAGGTTGGGAAAAGGCAAAAATAAATTTCAGTATGCACACAAGGAGAAGCAACAGAATAGGCAGCCGTGTACAGCTTCAGCAAGGAATGTTGCAGCTGGAGCTCCTGTTGGAGAAATTTTGCACAGTTGTGGTGTGTATGTCATCAACAAAAACAAATCAAAATCTCAGAGGAAATGTTCCAAACTTATCAAATCATGAGAAATATTTAAGTTTGTCTTAGGATCTTACATTCAGGCTTAATTCAGCTTTAAACTGGGTATCTTGGATGTTGTGAGTAGTGCAGCCATACTGTTGCAGTAACTTGTGTCTTTGAATTATCTTGAATACCAGCATTTTCATAAGAATGTCATCTCCTGGACAGCGCTGCTGAGCAGCAAACCACAGCACACCCAATGTGTGTTGTGGACTGATGAGTTTTGGCATAATAAAGTTTATTTCCTGAATTCAGGCCTAAAAGTATTTGTAAAGACACAAAGCTTCCTGCTTTGTGTTTTAACTCTTTGTTTTTAAATTTAAATTTAAATTACTAGTGTCTCATAGGGACAAACTGGCAGCTTGGTAGGTCTTGCCAGTAGTCCAATAAGAATTGTTTAGAATAAAGGTTAGTATGGTAACTTATTTTTTCATTTCTCTAAAAGGTAGGTAGTATTTTCTCTACTACACCAAGTTCATCACTGAATTTATAAAATAAAACTTATTTTAACTTTGTTTTAAAACTTATATAGCATAGCAATTATTCTTGAATAAGACGTGTTCAAAAACATATTATGGTGAAGGATAAACAAAATTCATAACACCTTAGGACAAAGATTTAATATTTATTTTATTTTGTTTGTCCTTTCTGTTTTAGTGATAATAAACCACTATAAAATGTGAGGAAAGTCAAGAAATAACCTTTCCTTTTTTCTTTGAAAACACAGTTGCTTTGTTCTGAGTTATGCATGAGCTATTCTTTTTTGTCTGTTTCTAACATGAATAAATATTTCATGCAAAGATTTAATATCTCATTTTATTCAAATTCAAAGAAGTTAAAAATTCAGTGTCCGTGTAGATATATATATTTTAAAATTTTAAATTCCTGTCACAAGCTGTTAAATTAAGTCACTGAAAGCCTGGCATTGTACAAAGGACAGGAAAGATTCAGATGTGCAATGCAGTGCCAAACTACTGAAAAAATAGTCAGTGACATACTAAATTTGAGATATATCAAATATGGATTTTATATTTTCTATTTATTTAGTATAAGAATTCTTATGCAAATGGACTATTAGAGATCTACTTTTAAATAAGGTCTGAAACAGTTACAAGATACTTATTCTTTAAATTTTCTTCCAGTGTTTTCTTATAGCAACTGTTAAGAAAAACAAAAAAAAAATTGCTTATATCTTTCTTTTTAAGATTATACCACAAATACCAAGCTTTCTAGAATGTGTTGATTTTATGACTTTTTCAGGGATTTGCAGTATCAAATGAATTAGGTATTCTGGCATTCTTGTTAGTGGTTTTGTACATGTTGTGTTTCTGCAGTGTATAAGGAAAGGAGCACACCTTGGATGCTTTAGTCTCTTGGATTATAATTTGAGGCACCTGGCCTTTGAGCTAGAATCCAGGATACTGCACTAAGCCCTTGGTCTCAGAATGAAAAGTGTGATAAAATTAAGACACTTCAAAATGTGATGTATGACAGCTGGGATGCTTGTGCAGCAGTTTGCTCAGTCTTCAAACTGCCTTTAGAAGAGAGCACAGGAACACGTTCGAAGTGGTGGTTTGCTGCTTTCTTCAACAGGGATAGTTGGTTTTTAAGGTCTTGAAAATTTGGAACACAGTTTGCTATCTTTATGTGGAGCAGATAAAAAATTATGTCTGTCTATATGGTATCATACAAGAAAGTGTTTGATCTTTATGTCTTGGTGCAAGTAGAAAACCATGGGCAGACCACACAAAAGCAATTTGTGTATGCCATTACTTGTTTTGTTGTCCTTGCTTCCTTATACCATCCTTTATTTTGCACTAATTATTAGTTGTGCTGAGAAGATGGTTCCAGGTTATAACATCATTTCTCTAAAAATCTGTTTCCAATTCTCTACAGAATTTCATGATATTTCTTTTAACAAAATTCCTCCAATTTTTCCAAAATGTGCTATCTTTTCATCAAAGTTAAATGTAGCATTGTAAGATTGTTGTTACACTGTTTACCTCTTACAAATATGTATTACCAATTTCTGTGGGAAAGATGGTATGTCTGGCTAAATGGTAAATACTAAAGTGGATGATTCAGGGCTTCAGAAACCACCCATAATCCCAGGCTAAAATGCTCAGAAATTGCCACAGGAAGCAATGAGTTTAACTTAATATTCAGAATAGAACATACACTTGTATGTGTTTCTGGACTAGGTTACAAGGTGGCACTCAAAGTGTTAACATATAATGCTACTTCCCACTTTACAACCTGTCATTTAAATGCAAAAATACAGTGCAAGACCTGCAGAAGTGCATATGGAAGCATCATGAATAGAAAATGAATCTATTTTGATCCTTGATGGATGTTTCAATGAATAACAAATGAGTTTGCAGTGATTGGACACAGAAAGTGTTGGTGATGTGTTGGGTTTTTTTTTAAACAAGCATAATAAAGGAATTTTCTTAAAGTGATGGCATGTGGCAGGTTGTGTTTTGTTGCCTTGGTACTGACTGTTGTGCTGTCACCTTTTCTTTAATCGTGCTTTGTGCTATTTTATAAAGAAAAAAATCATATTCTTTCAAGCTCTTATTTCATTATTATATTTTTACTCGATAAAACTAACCTATACTTGAAATATGTGTTGAATATATCTTAAGTATGCATGCACTAAACTACTATCCAAAATCAAAAGGTTCAGTTCTGTCAAACCTTATAAAATCTTACATTATACATTCCAACCTTTTGTTTTCAAAATACTAGGGAGTAATTCTCTTACCATCAACCCCTTGAATTAAAAAAAAAAAAAATAAACAAAAAAAAAAAGGACTGCTTCTTTAGATCTTAGAATAGGGAGAGAGAGAGAGTAAAGTGGGAGAAATTTGTTCTCAGACCTCCTATAATACAGCACAAATAAAGCTTGGAACACTGTTTGAAGGTCCTACTGTCTGGCATCCAAGTATTTCAGTGCAGCACAGAAATCTGTGACTGTTGTATAGTGATTCTTATAAACTGAAGCTTTTTTTTGTTTGTTTGTTTTTTTCTTTCTTTCTTTCTTTTTTCTCCGACTTTATTACCAAATAGAATGACTTGGCTTATATGTCTTTGCTGTCAGATTGGCAAATGCAAATCCTTGTTTCCAGAATTTGCTAAGTAATTATGGATGTTGGTTAGTATAACAAGTTGATACTTTCAAAATTATTTTTGCAAATGGTGCACCTCAACTTACTTTGCTTCACTTTATAAGGGATATTCCTCTCAAGCAGTTTACTCTTGTATTTTCACAATCACTTTGTTGTGGTTAAAACATGACATTATAAACAAAAAGATGTTTGGCTTGCTTGCTATTCTTTGAAGGTATGCAGCAAGAAATAGCTTTTGGCTAACCAGTTGGATGCTATTTTTTCATAATGGATGCACACTTATTTTGTTATATTGTTGAAGAAAAAATATGATAATGTAACTAGAACTGAACATATGACTGAGTTTTTTAAAATTAGCAGCAGCAGTGGAGGATGGTATCCTGTTTTCTTCTATCTGTGTTCTTTATGTACTTACATAGTAGTTGGAAATTAAATGCTATCTGATTAAATTCACCAGTGATTTTTGATTAATTAATTATCTTTGACACATTGATCCAGTGTTAGTTTCAAAATAATCATTTGCACAAAGGGATGATTTTTGTAAGTCAAAGGTTTTACAGAATTCGTCTGGTCATTTGCTGTCCAGGTGCAAAATTCAGCTGCAGCAAAATCCCTTAATTGCCAAGCAACCAAGAGGAAAACATCTGCTAGTTATGAATATGTTCTGAATTGGTAATCATAACAAAATAATGCTGTGTCTGTTCAGCTGAAGAACAAGTCAGAAGGCTAAAGGCTGTTGCATGTCATTCATGTTCACTGTTGACTTATGACTGTCTGTATTCAAGTTACCCATTCAGTCTCAATAAGACAGAATATATAAAATAATTAAAAATATTTAGATGCAAATGTTTGAAGGTGTAAAAAAAGCACATTCATATATATTATGCACTCTTTTTATGAGTTTGTGAATTATCATGCATGAAATTACCTTTTCCTACAATTAGATAACCAATGTAGTACAATGTGTGTTGCCTTTACATTAAAAGCTCATGACCTTTTCAGAAGAGTCAGTGCTACATTATTAAATCTGCTGAATTTTACTATTTCAAATACAGAGACCAATAATCATCTTTATGGTATTTAGCTGTATTTCAACTGTAGTTAATGCACATATAACAATTTTTTTTTTAAAGTAAAGTCACTTACAGTGAGTGTAGGAGCAGGTGGCATCAAGATTCACACACTGAACTTTTAGACCTCTCCTCTGTCATGAGGAGACAGTTGACATAATTCCAGTATCCTCAGCTCCCCTTATTCTCCCACATGTTCTGACATACAAGTATAGCATATGCTGCTTAGCTAGGGTTTTGTCTGTTTCTTCTTTGTGCAGAAGGCATGTACAGACTCAGTGTAGCTTTGATCACAGTCTAGGAGTATAATTTATGTACTTGCATTGAATACAAATAAAGAGTAAGCCTAATTTAAAGTTAGTCCTGATTACCATTTCTGTTTTGAACTTTGAAGCATCTTCATCAGGAAAAAGGATGTGAGAAAAAATCCAGGAAGACTTTTGAAGCAGTGCTTGTATAAAATGCCTGTCCTTCATCTTTATTGCCACTATTTCACCCATATATAAGCTGCAAGAGATTTATTCATTGTTTTCCACTCGGGGAGATCTGACATTTCATGTCCTTCTGTGATATCTGACATCTCAAGGTTTTCTGCTTTCTTCTATGTTTTAACTACAAGATTTGCTGTGTCCGTGTTTGTATGCTAACACACCAGTTTCTTACTTTGCTGCTTGGAGTCCAGAATGTGTAAAAGAGAACTGTTCAACATAGAGAAATGTCAATAGATTTGGCTATGGCACAGTCTGAAGGAATCTGAGTTTTCTCTAGTGAGCATCAATCTTGATACCTGGGGAAAATGAAGACTTGTTCTTGTGTTTCATACAGATTCTGTAGGTGTTATATGTGGGTATTGTTGAAAGGCAGCCCCCTGTGTAACCATCTGCACTACACAGAGTCTGGCCATGATCCACGCACAACCTCTCTTCTGGTAGAACCACACAACAGGGAAAGCAGCAGCCACATGGATCAGTGTCAGACGGAAAGGCTTCTGGATGGGCCCAGCCAGGCTCTGGCAGCTGGGCGGAAGCAATTCCCAGCTCCTGGAGTCTGCTGGACCACAACCTTAGATTCACTCTGCTAAATTTTGCACCTGGTCACTCATGGTTGCAGTTATGATTCAAGTTCCTGTCACCATTTACAGATCAATTACAAATATTTACATTCCTGTGGACAAGATTCTATAACGTTGGGAAGACTGAAAAGCATTTGATGCAGTGAAA
The DNA here is from genome assembly GCA_013397245.1 of Thryothorus ludovicianus. Taxonomy (NCBI): domain Eukaryota; kingdom Metazoa; phylum Chordata; class Aves; order Passeriformes; family Certhiidae; genus Thryothorus; species Thryothorus ludovicianus. The sequence continues at coordinate 578,167 of VZTB01012203.1, read as the reverse complement.
TGAAAAAAAGAAAATGAGATACAGTAAAATGGTTGCGTTGAAATTCTATATAAAAAGACAAAATTATGTGATTTTAGTTGACACATTCCACAAAATAAACAGCAACTCTGGTACATCCTAAGGCATGCAAGATAAGGAAGAGCCAGATGCTCACAAGATTCAAGATATTTTAAGTTTATTTTAGTGCTTTCCTGTTTATGGTACAGGTTTTGCATACAGTGTTGAATAGGATGATACTCATGTAATTTAAGTGACAGCTGAGTGACAGTTTATTTAACCATTCTTGAGCAGCTTCCAAGTTTTGAGAGAAAGAGTTATGTATTTCTGAAGGATTATATAACTGTACAAGCTGTTGGTACTCAGTTAATTAATACCTTAAAGATGTGGCCCTAACATTTGATAAATTAAATTTATGACATTAGGTTCTGTAGTATGAAGGGGAGTGTACCATACTGCATCAGCTTCTGACAGTGAATAATTATCAATAGTGCAGATGTAGCTATTCAACAAATGTAGACTTTGTACATGATCAAGAGTTCTTGCATGGATGCACATCTATCTCTGTGTACTTTCTTTGTATATAGCTGCTGAAATTTGGTTTGGATATCTGAAAGTCATTAAGTGCTTTTTTAGCTGCAGATTTTATCTATTTTGTTCCACATGCCTGAACCTGAGTGACAGATTTAACAGGCCAGTATGAAACTTGCAGTAATTTCTGAGTGAATATATAACTCAAAACTAACTTTGGATAACTATTTGAGTGCTTAAGTTTAAGACTCTCTGATCTGAGCATTCATGTCAGTCAGCTTCTAATATTTAAATGCTCACAGAAAGCAAATCTCAGAGTTGGGAAACATGGTCAAGTGAAAAATTTTCAGAATAGATGAGTATTTCTTGTGACCTAGTTTTTTTTTCTGCTGTGTACTGTTTGTTGAGGCATGTTGCTTTAACACAGTTTACTCCTCCCATTGTCAAATAGCTTCAGTGCTGCTTTCTCACACTGAGTGAATTATTTACATTGAATTTGTTTCACGCTTTTTCCAAAAGAATTCTTCCAGGCAAAGTAAAAAATGGGTTTGCAGCTCAGAGAAATGAAGGGCTGCAGCAGGTCTACAGTTATTTCCTTCTAAAGTCCCTAGTGACTAACACAAGGGTGGAATTTGGTTAAAGACAAGTTTTTAGAGTGTGTTAGGGAATATCTCAGTAGATTACCTGTCCAGAGCTTCCAGACTGCTCCTGGCTCTCTGTGGGGCCCACAGGCATTTTGTGTAAAGCACACTGGCTCTTCTAGATTAGAGCAACATTCTGTCCACATAGGCTTCCAGAATGAACGTATGTGAATATCTATGCAGACATAGCTGGACAAGATAATCCACAATTTTGTAATTTTATGACATGAATTTTGCTTAAATACACTTTAAAGTTTATTTTACTTGCCTTATCATACATTTACTATGGTCAGCAGCTTAACCCTCATGGCTTTTTACTCTTTTCCCTCTATTGTGGTATAGGGAGAATGTATAAGGATGGCAAGATGGCTTATGAATCAAGGTAAAGACAATTTAATAGATGAAGTAAAATCTGCACACACAAAGAAAAACAAAGCAAAGCCAAAGCAAAGCAGGAGTTCACTCAATACTTTCCATAAACAAGCAGATGACCAGCCACCACCTGGGAGTCAGGGCCTCAGCATTCATAAAACAAGTTTGGAGAGACAAAAATCATAACCATCACTCCTTCTTCCTATTTTCCTTGCTATTTTATTGCTGAGCATGACATGACAAGGAATAGGACATGGGTCAATCTAGGTCAGTTGTTCTGGCTGTGTCCCCAGCCAACCTCAGCTCAGCCTCTGCCTCCTCTCTTAGTGGACAGAGTGGGAAAGAGGAAATGGCTTGACAATGTGCAAGCACTTCTCAGCAATGGCTGAAACACTGGTGTGTTACTGAGGGTGGTGCAGTTAGGGGTCCAAAGCATGGCACTATATAGGCTGCTGTGTGGAAATTTGACTCCATACCAGCCAGACCCAATTCATCTTAAATGATCAGATTTTCATCAATATTTTATTCAAAGCCTTTGAAATACAATTAGTTCTGGCAGGTAGAAAGGGTGAACTGCTTTAGTGCAAATGTTACTGTTCCAACCCATGTTTTGGGATTATTATCTGGTATGTATTATTTGGATAAGAGAAGGCATTTGCTGAAAATAAGCAAATGTTCTTCCCACACTTTCTACAGAACTAAGGTCAGAAAAGCACTGGATACACTGACTTTTATTTGTGATCAAACATAATTTAAAGAGGTTTTAAAAGTAACAGTAGGTATAAAACAATTTATTTTGCGCTTCTTTCCACCTTGGAGCTGTACACATCATTAAAAAATTGTACTTTATGGAGCCCATGGCTGTTATAAATTGTCTACATTGTCTACATTTTCTTCACTGAGTGACAGAAGTATTAGAGAGAAAATACATTCAGTTAAAATTCACCATGCAGATCAGAAACTGGCACCACTATTTCATGGGGATTGTTCTTTTGTACATGGAAGTTCTACGTGAACTTTGAATTTTCTTTTGGGTAATATTTGAATGAGGTTAACTCAGAAATCTTTCATTTGAAATGAATGCTCTTATAGTCAATTTTGCAAGTAGTAATGGGAAAGACACAAAAAATGGGACTATTGTTGCTCTCTAGGGAGATGACAAGGATGAATGACTGAATGGCTATGCTGTGAATTTACTTTCTGTCAACAGGTGATTCATGTGAAACATTGCCATTTTGAAGCTTGTAGAATTTTTTCTTGGCACTGAGAGAGACTTAAAAGTTTAATTTCATCTTGTTGGCTGCAGAGAATTTTTAGTGGCTTGTTTTAACTGAATAGTTTTAGTTTTATATGGGCAGTCTAGAGCACAGAGTGATACTTTTATGTCTCCTTAAAAAAGAATACTTAAATTTAACTGTAAGCATTCAAAAAGAAAGAAGTAAAAAAGTTGAGTTAGTTCCCAAAGTTCCTGGAAAGATTTTTTCATGGAAAGGTGATACCTAGACACTCAGGCATCATTTAAAAATGTTAACTACAATATGGAATATTGCTAGTGATTGCTGTTATTCTATGTACAATGTAATTTGATGCAAATATAAAATATAAATCTCCTGTGCCTGCCAATTCAATTTTTTGCATAGATCAAGTGTACAGGTCACACACATATTGGACATAAAAGTACCTACACTAAATAAAATCCTGAACTCAAGATAAATATTGAGTCTTTTCAAATACACCTCATAGCCTTTGAAAGTTCAAGAAAAAATAATCTGTTTTATGCCTAGTGCCATCCATTTACAGAATTCAGAGTTCAGGAAGAGGAGATAACTTTGAAAAGTTTACAATAACAAAAATAACAATGGAATGGTTATGAATTATGCATGGAAAACCAGATATGGAGATACTCTACCAGAACACAGTTCAACCTGAATATGGTATTTCAGTGGAAGGGAATTTTTCAGAGACAAAATAAAGAAGACAGACAGATATCTTGATTCCTATTTATTCTCTCTAAAACTAAAGTGGTCCTGACTAAAATATAAAAAATAAAGAGAGATGATGAGAAGTGGAGGTACAAAGAACGGTTAACAGTGAAATCAAAAAAGTAAAAGAGAGAGGAGAAAGCCACATGCAACAGGAGAAGCAATGCACTTTATTCTATTTATAACATGCAAAAAAGTTGTGTGTGTCTAGTTAGGAGCAGCTGCTGCAACAAGGTTTGTTTCTAAACAACAAGTGCTCCTTCCACTGCATATTTTGCATTAGATTTGCATTGAAAACAGGGTTTAGCCTTTGGCTAGGTAGTTTCCTGTGCCTTTTACTTTCAAAGTGTGTACTAAAATATTAAATGGAAAGTATTCCACCTTTTTTCATTCAGTTGTAAAATAATTATTTATTAACCCAATATAAACATGAATACCTGGCTTGTTAAGATGTTTTAAAATCTTAGTTTGTGGAATCTTTTTCCTGATGACTGTACATTCAATTTTTAATCCCAAATCAGTTTTGCAAGGTGTCTTGATTTTAAAGAAGCTTTTTACCCAGACTGCTAATGTTTAAAAAAAAAATAAATAATTATTATCCAGATTATGATCCAAGACATCTGGCCCAAGAGTGTTCATTTTCTGTGCAAAAGATATTGTCTACATAAATATGAAAGACAGGAAGGGATTTTCATATTTATGCTAATTTTTTAAGCTGCAGGTGGTGGGAAATTTCTGTTTAGAATAGAATGCCAGTTAAGGAGTCCCCCCAGAATCTTGACTTTTAATGTAATGTTTGAAATAATTTTGACAGTGTGCCCTTTTCATTTGGCATGGACAGAGAACTCTCATCTGTCTCTATTCAATGCAAAATATTTGATTCAAATGTTGTGAGTAATTAGCAGTTAATCTGCAACTGTTATTCTAATTTTTAATCACGAGTAGCTCTGCTATCCTCTCTTAAAGCTCATTTGATGGATGCTGCAAGTGGAATTGATATTGACCTAGTCTACCTGGAGACTGCTGAACTTTTAACCTTAAAAATGAATCTTGGGAGTTTCTTGTCTTCTTTTCCTATTTCTTTATTTAACTTGCTACTGAGAGAAACAGAAGATATTAATAGTGATAATGATTAAAAACTAGACTCAAATGAGGGTTTAAATCTATGCATAATTCAGTATCAATTACTCATTTCAATGTTCTTAGACCTTCTTCGGTGAAAAAAACATTTCTAGGCATCAGAAATTGTTACTGAATTTGAAACAAAGAGTAGACTGCAAATGAGCAAGAGGTGCAACAAAAATGAATCTGGAATTTCTGAGCAGACTGTTAAGTTAGTGGAAGCACAGTATGCAAACACATAAGTTTATCACCAGAAAGAAGTGTCAAAGTTGGGAAAATCACTTCAGTATCAGAACAGAAGGGGACTCAAACTAATGTATGAACATTTTTTTATTATTTAAATATCAAATAATATAGACTAAACACAAAATAATGACTGCTTTAACATTCAGTAATGTTCTATAATACAAATATTAATCTCTTTGAACTTTGCTATCTTTGTCATAACTTTGTGCTTCCACACTATTGAAAATTAAGGTATTAAACTCCTTTTGAACTATCAGATAAAGTTTTGAAAGGTCATTCTACATCTCCACTACATTGTTTACTGAATCTTTTCAATTATATCTCTCTGAAGAACTAAATTTTCTCATTAATTTCTCAAACCTTTAATGATATCTGGAATGTGTGTGTGCACAAAGAAGTTGGAATAAATGAGTAAAAGTAGAAAAATGCCAAGGGACAATTGTTTTAAGATGGATAATATTTCTGAATGAAATACCAACTTCTTTTCCTGGGTTTGCCAAATAAAGAATTTTTTTTCTATCAGAAAAACTTAATAATGGTTCTTGGATTCTCCTGACATAGAGAGAGAAATGCAGTAAAATCAGTATGACTGATCAGAAAAACAAACAAAAAGTTCATTTGACCTTTTGAGCTGAAAAAACCCCCATGTTTATGTTGTGTGCAAAAAGTATTCCTGTGAATTTCACTACCACCCTGCTCTTGAATGTTTAAATTACAGTTATGGAAAAAACCCAAAGAAAACAAAACAAACCCCCAACAGCAACAGCAACAACAACCAGAAACAGACAAAGGCAAATTAAGCAAATGGAGACAGAGGCTGAGATTGAATGTCCATCTGAGCCAAAGTGACCCAGATGAACATGGAAGAAACACATCTTAAATCTAAGATTCTGCATAAATTTAAAGAAAATATCAAATATTTTTGAGGGGATTTCTTAAGATATTATTGTATATGTACCACACACAATCATCTCCTTCCTATCAAATTATATTAAACACATATTGGCATTGTTTGCCAATTCTTGACCTCCTGTTATTGGAAATTATTCTACAAATCCAGGGCTGTTCTTCATTAATGCTGCTGGGCAAACATAGAGTATAATTCTAAAGTAATTAGTATTTTATGGATAATTAGAATACTGTCTCTGTTCATTAACATTTTAAATCTCATTTAAATGTAAATTGTAATATTCTTCTGTGCAAGAGTAGGTAGTTAGTGTCATTCATGAGTAATAAGTAATTTGTTCCTCATTATCCATAGGAATAGATAAAGATATAGGTCAACAGTGGGTAGCAGATGTAGTTAAAAATGGTTACCTGTCTGGAAGGGGAATGTAAAACAAGCAGTCATTGTTTTTCTGTATTTTTGCATTTTTAATTTGATCCTAATTCATAATTCAAAACATTTTCTATAAATTGGCTCTTTACATTATTTATATTGAGGGTGTGAAAGAACAAAAATATTATCTCTGAGTGAGATACAGTGTGAAATTTTAAAATATTATTTTCATATTTGTTCACATGAAATGCATTTATAATGTGAAGCTCTACTTCCAGGTGTTTTTTCAAAGCAATATAAGAAATTCCTAGAAATAATGAAGACTGGTCATGCATTATACTTATAATAAAAATCCCAAATCTAATCATCCTATTTTGACTGAAAGATGGCTTGAATTGATTTAGAAGAACAGTTGAAACTTTCCCCTGAAAGTATATTGAAGTGAAAATAATACTAATACTAATACTAATACTAATACTAATACTAATACTAATACTAATACTAATACTAATGCTAATGCTAATGCTAATGCTAATGCTAATGCTAATGCTAATGCTAATGCTAATGCTAATACTACTAACAATACTAACAATACCAACAATACTAACAATACTAATAATAGTAATAGTATTTCTCAAGATGCCTTTCTGTTGGTTAAGTTAGACATCAGGCTATGGGTGTGCCACTTGGATAACAGGAAATAAAAAGTGTCTTGTAAACTTTCCCTTTAGTGAAACATGGAAAAAAAATAGGAATTCCCAAGCCATTAGTGTCACGCTGAAAGTCAACTCTTTTTCTAAATAATCTGCATTACTTCTGTACTATTTTCATTGAGGTTTTTAGCAAAAAGAAATTATTTAGGGCAGTTGCATCAAAAATTAATTTGGAGTATGCTAGTGAGTAAAAGATGAATTTGGGAGCAAATGATGACATTTGTATATACTAAATGAGTGAGAAGACACCTAAACAGTGTTAGCAGACAACCAGCAGGCAAAGAGAGGGAGAGCTGGAAAAGATTAAGACTGCTTGATTAACAAGGTTGCCATCAGAGTTATGGGAATCAAATGAGACCCATGAATAGTCACAGTAAATTAAAACAGGAAAGTGTGTGTGCGTATATAGGTATAATAAAATGATTTGACACTTCCTTTATTTACATTTTTATGGATGCAGATCCTTGAGTGGAGAGGAACTATGAGTTGCTTATGTCTATGTATAGCTGAAAAACATATTATAATTTTAGTTAAATTATTATTCTCAATCACTGTCTGTCAGAATCACATCAAATTATATTGAGTGGATTTTTGCCTCTCTGATTGGAAGGGGAGTTTTTTTAATGTTTTTGCAAATCTATCTAATAAAAACTTCTTTAGAAAATTTCTAATATAATTTTCTTGATGATCTAACCTCTGTTTTTTCCTGAGTATTACATAAAGATTTTAACTCTTTCTTTGTTTCCTCTGAGCAACCTGGTCTGTGGAAGGTGCTCCTTGCCATGGCAATGGGGTTGGAACTAGCTGATCTTCAAGGTCCTTTCCAATCAAATCATTCTGTGGCCCTCAATCTATTTAGTATTAGTCTGAGGTCTTGGTCTGGCAAATACAGTACAGAACAACTGCTTTTGGACCATGGAGTAATAAAAGCTTTTCTTTTGTCTGATTATCTGCATAGTTGCTCTATACTTGTGTAAAAGTGAAAATTAAATATTTTTTATGTTAAAAATTATCAAGAAATACAACATACAGCTATCTAGAAGAGGAGGTTATCACAAGGGACTTTCATAATGGCCTTTTTAGGAACTAGCATACCTTTTAGTATATGTAAAAGCATAGCATTTTTCTTCAAAGCAAAAAGTGATTATAGAAGACCCTTGTAAGATTAACAAATATACACTGGTCTTTTTAATCTTTTAATTTCAGAATAGTAAACTCCTAGGTTGTAACTGAAGGTTTTCCCATTAGTCCCTAAATCCAAGAGTTTGTGAGTGATTTTAAATCCTATTTCTTTCTTATGATAACTGTATCATAAGCAGCTCATTCTTTCTACTTGATATTCCAGTGTTTCTCTCAGTTGATGATGTTTCAAAACCTTCACAGAACATACTGAAAATAGATCTAGAAAGAAAGAATTGTTTGAAAAGAATTTTCGGTCAATAGTTTATATGCTTACTTTTTTAAAACCTTCAAATATGGAACTTTACCATATTCCCAGGCAATCTGTCACACACGTCTTCAAATTTTGCTTTAATACTTAACCTGATTATTTGCTATATTTTCAGTTCATTAGGTTCTATTTATCAAAGACACGAAGGAAAGATTGTTCCCTCTTTCTTCACTGCAACGGTATTTGTGTCTGAAAGCTGTAATCATAAACATTATGATCTTTCCTTTTTTTGACTAAACAAACTCTTTCATTCCTCTTTGTAAAGTTTATATTGATCTCCCTGAATTCACCCCTGTCAGTCCCCATCATTCTTGACAATAAGGGCACAAACTGAAAACTGAATTCCAGCTGACGTCTTATCAACACTGGGGAAAGCAAAGAGAAGTAATTGCATGTCTTTCAGGCAGGATTTTATGCTTATGCATGTTAGTATGGTTTGCTTTTAGAGTAGCATCCTGACATAATTAAATAGCATGTAGTTTTATGATCCACTAAACCCCCAAAGACCTTTTCTGAACAACTGTTATTCTTATCCTGTATTGGTTAGAAAAATATTTCTACTTATGTGTAAAACCTTGCCTTGTATTTATTGATCCATAATCTTTACCTTCCTCTAAGATTATTTTTTCGGGGGGAAAAGAGGTGTTAAGAGATTATGAACTCTGCTCTTTACCTCCAGCATACCTTCAAACCATCACAACTTTTTTTCATCAACTCCTTATTTAATGTATGTAGTGTTTATATCACCAGCCAAATCATTAATTAAAGCACTACACACAACCAGCATCAAGATAGATCCCTTGAGGAATTACATTACAAAAAAGAGCTACAGGCCATAAAACATAAATGTTTTATCTATACTATATTTCCTAATTTGTGTATGAGAATGTCATGTGAAATAATATCAAAATCCCTGTATAAAATCGTATCTACAGTCTCCTAGTTATTCTTTTTAAACAGATCTTTACCATGTCATAGAAAAGGCTGAATACTATTTGACTTTAATACATCCAAATTTAGTTTTGTTTGTTCCTTGTTTTCAGACATTTATTGATAATCTTATATTTTTCCTATAAGCTTGCCTAAACTTATAAGAAGGATGCCTCTTCTCTAATTCTATATTTCTTCTTTTACTTTTTCATATAATTGTCCCTTTCCAACACTCTTTAATCCTATGTGTCCCATAAAATAGGATAAATCTGAAAATTTTCTGAATATTTTAACTAGCATTTTAAGGTTGGATCAGTGATTTCTTTTAAATCAACACATAGTGTACTTAACTTACATTCTTACAGTTTTAGTCTTGCACTAAATAATAATCTTGAAGGAACTGGAAGTGACCTTCTTCAGTGTTTTTCTAAGTTGGTAATGTCAACTCTCTGTAATAAATAAAGCTTCATCCTTCAAAACTCAGTGTAGAACTTACATGATTACAAAGATTTCATCAGAGCTTTTTGAGCAGTACATTCACCATATTCTCTGTATTTGGAAGGTTTTTTCCAGATTTGGTCTTGATGGGATCTGTCTATCACTTGGTCTCTATGTTAATCTTGGTCATCCTTGAGAGGCAATACTTTATTCCCTTGTCTGTCACTCAGACTTTTGAGATTGGTCTAACTATTGGTAGATAACTTTTATTAAGGGTTTCTATCTTGGATTGTACTTTTGGACCTCAGTAAAATTATTTTTAGTTGAGTTTTCATTGTCGGACTAAAACAAAATAAAATTAAAATAGAAATTAGAACTTTGAGAGTTGCAATGATCATCCATGCAAAAATAAAAGAACTTTTTCTTGAGAAAATGTGAGAGAGTAATATTACCTAGACAAAATTCATTTATTAAAAGAACACCTCACATTTTATTACTATGATGCATAACTATCTTTAAACAGACACTGAAAATGTTTAAAACCCCATCAGAATTTGACAGCTAATTCCTTTGCTTTCTTCACAAAACAATATCATCTTATATTTTTTGTAAGAAACCTGGCTTTCCTCATTACTATGGATTAAAATTCATTTTTTTTAATACTGTAAGAAATATCAAGTGCTGATTTTCATTACATGGACTATCTCTACTCAACATTTAAGTGAAAGACTATGATTTAGTCCAGAAAGCATTTACTGTTGATGCCTAAATTTTAGCATTCATATTTTTTAGATTCTGTGCTGTTTTAGTGTGTAGTTCTGGGTTTCATATTAAGTGCTACTAAGCTCTCTTCACAGAGTAGATAGACAAAACAATTCTTTCTCTAGCTTGGTACCAAAGACAGCAAATACAACTTTCAGATCCAAGAACAAAAACCATGGTAAAGTGAGAAGAAAAAACAAGGAGGTTGGATAATTGACTATAACCTGATGCAATGGTTGACTCTAATATACTGATGGACCAGAAATTATAAAAGTGTGGGACCTCATGATCGGAGGTCAATTTTGTGGCCATTTTGGGGCCTCTTGGGTGTGGCCCAGCTGGGCTCTTGTGTGGCCCAGGTGTGCCCAGTGAGGCCTTTAATAACTATCTACTTTATCCATTGCTCTGTCCAGTCTCTGTTCCAGGTCAGCCTCCAGAAGGCATCACTGTGACCCATAAATTTTCTACCTTTGGTTATTCACTGTGTGGGTACAGTGGTGGGGGCAGTAATTGCTCTGGTTTCATTAGTTCTTCACCTACTTCCATTGAAGAGAGGAAGAATTTTTCAGCAAATTACTATTCTGAGGCACAAACTGATAAACAAACATGATGCCTAGACTTTTGGATATACCTGGTAAGAATTTAGAGTGTCTAGAGATGCTTAATTTCTTAACAGGGAACAAATCATTAGCATTCAAACTTAATGAGTAAAAAAGATTCTAATAACCTCTATTTTCAGCAGGTACTAATGAGAATAGTTGCTTTGACTTCAGTGGAATTATGTAAATAAATACCAGCTAAGAATTTGGGCCAAGAACAGAAATTTATCAGATGCTAGCTCTGTTTTACAAATAGAAAAAATGCTTCCTTTTTACATGTAATTCATTTTTATGTACTATAGCAGATACACAAGTCTGCTTGTGTCTGCCTTAACTAGCACTAATTATAACATAAATTTTATTTTATGCTTTCTTTTTTCCATTTTTCCAATTTACATTTAGTATTTTAGGAGGTGGTAATTTATAATTGAGAAATAGTGTCAGGAGGCCTGCATGGATGCTTCTTACAAAACACAAACTTCATATGAGAGCGTAGAAGGGATGGAAGAAGGATCTGGACACAAAAAAAGAATTGTACAGACATTATCTGAATGTGCAGAGATGAGATTAGGAAAGCCAAAGCCCATCTGCAGGTAAATATGTCAAGGGACATGAAGGACAACAAAAAATAATTCTACATGTGGCAGAAAAAAAGACAAGGGAAAATGTGGGCACATTCTTAAATGAGTCAGGGAATTTGAAGACAAAGGATGCGAAAATAACTAAGGTACTCTAAACATATCAAGAGGGTGATTGGGAGTTGTCAGCTTGGATTTACAGAGTAGAAATTGTGTCTGACCAATCTAAAGACCTTCTACCACAAAATTACTTGATTGGTGGACAAGAAGAGAACGTGGACGTCATTTATCTTGACTTTAGTAAAGTGTCTCACAATATCCTCATTGAAAAACTGATGGAGTACAAATTAGATAAACAGGCAGTGAGGTAAAATGAAAACTGACTGAATGTAGTGATCAGTATTGTGAAGTTCAGTTTAGAGGCCAGTCATAAGCTAGTGGTGCTCCCCAGGGATCAATAGTGAAGCCACTACTGTTTAGCATCTTCATTAAGAATATAGATAATAAGGTAAAGACTACTCTCTTACGAGATTTTATCTATTTATTTATGTGGTGAGGAGAGTAACAAAGATAGAGATGACATCTTCTCAATGGTGCACAGTTGAAGGACAAGAGGCAATGGAGCACAAACTGAATCATAGGAAATTAATTTTAGGCATAACAAAAGAACTTTTTGGACTGGATCAGGCTGCTCAGAGATTTTGTTGAGTCTCCATCTTTGGAGATCTATGAAGACATTTTAACATGTTCATAAGTAACCTTTTTTGACTACCCCTTGACCTAGATGGTCTGGACTAAGCAATTTCCAGAGGTACCCTCTAACCTCAATGATTCTTTGATGCTATGAATTTACTGATAAATTTAACAGTCGATGGTTTGGTCCTTGTTCTGCAAGATAGATTTTTTTTTCCTATAAAATCACTTGTTTTGCATTATAAAGGTAACTTTTTCTTAGGCTCTTGCCCTGAAAGATCATAAACATTTTAAAATGTACCTAGCATTTGTACACAGTATGTGAGTAATATTTAAAATCATTTTTAAGTAAAGATTTGGAAAATATGTATATGTGAATCAACTTTCCATGCAGACTAGTTTTTCATACCTTATTGGAAGATTCACTGTGGCTGAGAAACTGCTTCTGAAACAAATTCATCATCAGCAATCCTTCTTTAATAATATGTTGTCTTTAGATGAAGTTGATTTCTGATTCTCTTTTTGTTGTTATTTTTTTTTTCTCGCTCAGGAAAGCTAAATGTCCGCATTACAAAAACTTAGATGTAATTGTTTGTTTGTGGCTGGCATTTATTTGGTATGTTCAAATATGTTTAAGAAGAAGCAGTTATACCCTAAAAGCCAACCTGAAATAAGTCATATTTTTTATGATTATTCTAGACAGTGCTGAAATATAGATTGACATTTTTAAAAATCAGTAACAAGAAAAACAAGAAAAAGAGAAGAGATAATACTGGACATAATTTTTAAAACTATCTTGCCTTTTGTTTCCTCTCTGTTCTCCGGAGAATGGAGCATTCTTCAGATGATTCTGCCTGAATCTTGTGAAAGAATTACTTCAAATCTATGACCTGTGTCTGTAGCTACCCAACTACACTTATCTACCTTGGAAGACGTCCAGGGAAAATATATTGCCCTGAATCTCACAGACCAAATGAGGCAAAACTGTTACACTGTTTCCTGTCCCAGGCCCAACCAGCAGTGATGCTGAAATTGTACTCCCAGCAGGCACACACAGAATACATGTGTAGACCACATGAATGCGTACATACAGGGCTATGGCTAACTTCATGGATTGCACATGCTCCTAACTTGGAATACACATGTCCCTCCTTGGCCCCCAGGCAGCATCACATCCCTGTCAATTAACCCATTTTTTTTTTCTTGCTAGAACTTGCACTTGCTGTAGTTGTGGAAGCATGGGTTTGTGGGGCTCTGATGCCTGATGCCATTCCCACGGCTGGCAATCGATCTCACTCCATCTTCAACTTGCATGTAGGCCAATCAAGCTGTGTTCCCAGTACAGATGGTGGCCCTCAGTCCTTCTGTCATTCCAGTTGCTGGTGCTGTGGACACACAGGAACTTATGGCCGAGGAACCTCCAGGTTTTAGCACTAAAATTTTCTCATTCTAGTCTCTCAAGTTGTTGATATTACAGATGCAGTTGCTGACATTATAGAACTCCAACCTGTGGTCAGTACAATTTCTGCACTCAGACCTTCCAGTACAAACATGCACACAGGAAGAGAGTTAGAAAGAGTCAATAAGAAGTTTGACCATTAAACTGTTCAACTGCAGGATGTGGCTAGAAAAGTGCAGTAATCATACATTATTTATTTTCAAGCAATCAGCCCTTTTATCTCTTATCCCTCTATTTTCCACAAACTTTTTCTTCCCAAATTGCCTAAATACACTCCTTTCCCTGCCTTTTGTTCCATCTCCTGTCATCTCATACTTTGTCCTGTGAAATCTCTGTATATGTCCTGTTCACCTAAGAAGTGTCACCCCTTTTCCTGGCAGGTTCCTTCATGCTTGACTCATCATGATGGGTTTCACATTGGCAAAATGGGGCTGAGGGTCTTCTGGGACAGCCATGAGAGAGACCTGAACAGGATATCCATTTGTCTGGATCCATATTGTCTTCCTGCGTCCCACTGTGAATGCATGTGCCTCTCAACTTCTAGAGATGGGCCTGATATGGACTGGTGGTTCCTCTGATGGACTTGAGAGCAGCAAGGGTAAGGATCCTTTTTAGGTGTGCAGATGGGCTTTTATTACCTAATCTAACATAAAAGATTGCAATTTTTTGAGTATTTTCCTTGGGCAAAAGCAGTTTATTTCTCCCTAGAAAGTCTCTAAAAATCCAGTAGTGGTTTCTATAGGTATAGTCTGTATTTTAATGAGTGTGCATTCAGAGCAATATAAGGGAGTTAAATAGTTATTTAATGATGTTAAATATCTGCCTGAGATTCTTTTATTAATGGGAAAGACATATAATTCTTAGGTGATATACTTTAATGGTCTCTATGCTAATATCTTCAATTGTCTTTCAGCCATTTCTGGGTAGGTAGCCAGAAGAAAACTCTGACTTTTGGTACTGTCTCAGCCAAATGAGGTACTTGGACGTCTGTTGTGGACAGGTAGCACCTGGACCCTGTACCTAATCTCTTTATACTTTATGACTGAAAAACCGTGCAGTCTATTTGAACTGTTGAATTAATTATATTTCTTGTCTGTTTGAGCTGCCTTGACCTTATCTAAGGAAGATTTTGAGTTAAATTCATTTTGACAGGTGTACTACTCCTATCTATCTCTGTCAGACTGTCTTCTACCTAAACATCTGACAACTTTACAGTCTGCTTGCTTTTGCCTGTCAACTATTTCTCCCTGAGTAGATTAATGTTATTGTAGCCTACTGGACTCTATAAAGATTAAGAAACGCTTCCTTGTTTTTTTTAATAGTTCTTAGTGATGTCTGAAGAAATGGAAAGTTCCAGCATGGAACTTTGAAACTCATAAGTCTTTGAACTTCTGTTACGAGTGTGGGTTGCACAGCTGCCAGGCCTAACCTAGGAGATATTATTTTTGTCTTTGACTGCAAAATGAACAATTGTAGAGTTATTAAGGTTGGAAAATACCTCCAAGATCAACAAGTGCAGCTTTAAACCAAATACCATCATGTTCACTAAAACCATATTACAAAGTGCCACATCTATTTGTTTTTTGAATACTTCCAGGAATGGTGACTCCACCACTTTCTTGGGAAGCTTGTTCTGTACAACCTGAAGATACCTTTGCACCACTTGAGGCCGTTTCCCCTTGTCCTATCAAGTCCTACCAAATACTTACGTAAGTTAGAGAAAACAACAGGAATATTTATAGAGATTTGATCTGTGAACCCTTCACATGTTTGCAGGATCTAATATGTTCCCTTTTTGAATACATTGAACAGGACAGTTAACTTCTGCATTAAAGACACATTTTTCTGTACAAATGAGATGAAAAGGCAAAATTGAGTTGCATTTAACGCTTTCTTTAATTGCTCATATTTTGGATGTTTTGAGACTTTGATAAAGGTCTTACAAAAAGGTAGTTATATAGTGTGTCAAAATAAACAGCATAATATTATTTTTTATTCACTTCATGATATAATGTGCATCTTCAGGAAAAGCTTACTTCAATAGTGAGCAAGACTACTGTTTTTACAGAAAATTACAGCTAAAGAGTAAAGCCTCCATCTTTTACACTAAGGCGATGAATGATTATGTCTGCTAAGTGAATTGTGTGTGGTACAAAACTTTTGTCCAATGGCTCTCTTCAGTGATGATCATATTCTTATGTTTGTTGGCATACTAAAGCACCTACTTACTTGTAACTACAGTTTAAAAACTTTCCTACTGATGAAACCGCTTCATATCTTAACTACTTGGTATTCATTTTCACTTACTTCTCTTATTATGTTTATTTTTCTTTTTTTTTATTTTTCTTTTTTTTGTTTTTTGTGTTTAGTAGTTTTCTTTAAAAAACATTTTAGGTGTTCAAAATATCCTTAAAATCTGTTTAAGAGACCTTAATATCTTGGTTGGAAAGATATTAAAACTGCAGGAACTCTTTGTGCAGTTAAAATTTAAAATATCTAACATAGCTTTAACAGACAGCTAGCAGGCTCTGCAGATTCTGGAAAAAAAATCTGCTTAGGGGCCTGGAGCAGAAAAAACCTCAACCATATTCAGTTAGGCTTATTAGCATGTGAAGGAAAAAACACGCTTCAACATTCAGTTACTTAGAGTTATTGCCTTTAAGAGGAATTGGAGAAAGTTTCCTTTTCCTTTATGATGTGTAATAAGGTTTTTTTTTTTTTTTTCTCCACAACAGAAATGTTTTTGCTCTAAAAAAAACCCTATTATTGGATCTTCGTTTCGTTTCCTCCTTTTTGCCTGAAGATACTGGCAAGGTCTTTGGAGGACAGAAATATTAACGTCACATGAGGATACTGTCTGAGCCTCAACCTCTAGAGAAAGGATGTAGATTCATATTTGCCATGCATTTATCACTGCAGTTTATGCAATACACAGGTTTCAGGTTTCATTTTAAATAATTGGTATGCTCCCTGATGAGTTTCCAGATCTCTTGAATTCCGCAGAAAGGTATATAGCTCATTTGAGTTCAGTATGTATTAATTTTCCCCAGTGTTATTTGTAGGAAGAATAGAATCTAATTGTGGTTTCTGTTTGTGATGTAATTGCCTTGAAGAACATGGTGGGAAACTGAGCTATATTGAAGCATGAGTAAAAGGAAAGTGGAAAAGGTGAGTTTGGTGAAACAGCTTCATTCACAGGCATCTCTGAACCTAAAACAACTCTTGCCACAGAAATTCATGGTACTACTTCATGGTGCGCAAGCATCATGGTGCTGTTTTAGAGATCTACTGGTTTGATGTGTATCAGCTTCAGTATATGTTGTTGAAATCAGTGGAAGATTAAAAATTTATATCTGAAATAAAACATTAGAGAGCAGGGTTTCAAAGCCATTGCAGCTGTGAGGTAGTTAGAAAGATGTATTCCAACAGATATTATAGATGTATTCTAATAGATCATATTGCAAAAATGGTGTAACACTTGCTAAATAATTACAGAAGCAGAAGTATATACTTTGCAGTGCTGAGTAAGAGGAGTACTTTAAAAATGCCATCAGTAGCAACTGTTTTAAGAGGGAAATAACTTTTGAAAAGCCTAATGAACCAGTACAATTTCTTAAAGTTATAAATATTGCATTTCTCAGTCCAATGGGATTTTTTTGTTGAGGATATAAACTTGATTATAAGACATAATGCCTCAGACAACACAAGCCCTGAGGCACTAAGCATTTTGAGGCAATGATACTAAAGTAGTTCTGAATAGAAAGGCAGTCTGAGACACAAAATAGGCTTGCTTTTTTTGACTGCTTTTTGCTTTGTTGAATTCATCTCCATTTTTGCAGAGTGATGGTGAAAAGAGCATAATGAACTATCAAACCAAGAAGCTAAATATAAATTTTTGCAAAAGATAAACGACAAAAAGAAACAACATCCCAAACATATCTGAAAACTACCATAATCTGTCAGTCTTGAAAGAAGAACCCTGACCTCCTTTAGAGATTGTGTTTATGTGCTGAGGGAGGTGAAGAAAGGGAGAACTCCACCATGAATGGTGAGTGATCCATTTGTCACTGCATCCTGATTTTTGTAAGCTGGCGTCTGTCTCTTCTAAGAGAAATTCTTTTGTTTTCTCTTTAAATTCTTTGACTACCTAGCTTGCTCTTTTTTTTGGCAGCAGAGTCTAACAGCAAACAATACAGAAGAAGCTGTAGTTAGGTCTGTACAGTGATCTGATGCAATGCTTTATGTAATAAGGTGAAAAATGGTGAAACTTCTGGAAAATATTTTGAGGCAACTTGTCTTGTTATATAGCTATTGCTTTGCTAGAGAGAGTGTGAACACTCTTTCTCTATATATGTGTATATCTATATATGTAGAACAAGTATAATTTAAACTAAAGAAGCCAGAAGGATCCATATGGGAAATGAAAAAGTCCAAAATTCTGTAATTCCACAAATACTGCATTTGGGGAAGTCTTCAAATTGAGCCAATTCGCCATAAGTTTGTGGTGCTCATATAATAAATTGACTATTTTTGTAGCTAAAGTGAATGTTGTGCTACATCTGAATAGATGTATGTATCACTTAAGGAATTAGAGAACTCTGGAATAGGAGCATTTGCTAATTGAAAAATCATGCCAGTTTTAAGCTTTGAAACTGAATTTTACTAAATTCTCTCACAAACAGTATATTTCCTGCTCATGGTCATTCTTACACTATATTAATCACCATTGTTGTTTATGAAATGTAGTTTTTAAGATATATGTTCAAAATTATCTTTGGATATACAACTCCATGTTTAATAATGACTGCAATTCTTGTTGGCCCTTACTTTAAGAGAACTGAATGATCAGGCTTAAGTGTCCTTTGATGAGCCAAATTGGAAGTGAAATTAGCTTGCCTCTTTCATCTGTCATGTGCCAGATGTTTTTGCTATTGCTCTTCCTGAGAAGGGGACTCTGTTTACCTCCTTGTTTGGTTTGCTTATGTCCTGCCAATAATTTTTCCAGGATGTTCAACTGGACTTCTGTCATTTTTAACTCCCTCTGCCTATCTTTTTCCTGACAACTTTTTACTTGAGTGCCTCCTACCTGCAACTGCATCTACCTGCCTTTGCCCCTTTTGCTCACATACTTTAATAAAATTTTGTCTGGATATACAATCACAAAGTTGTAAAATGCATGCATGTATTTGGTTTAAGCCACATTTATATTACTTATGTCCTGATTAACAATTCATAATTAATAGATGACAAAACCTTTAGCAATGTATGAATCAAATAAAACTTTTCCATTAGCAGAAATTAAAGTTTTCTTTAATAGAAGAATATTTGAATACTCTGAGTTTTCGCAACTATATTAGATTTTAAGTTTCTATCATCTTATCTGTAGGTCTTAAGGTGATAGAAGGGTTCAGTATAAAAAACCCATGTACACTGTTACAAAGTATCTTGAGTATTTCCTTAATGTAATCAAGGAAGAGAATTCATATTAGTTGTAAAATAGTTCAGTTTTTTCTTAGTTTGCTCATATTTCTGAAGGCAATTTGTTAGTATTAGAAATGTCTGTGTGATTTTCCTAATGCAAACTTTATATCATAACATTTTCCTAGTAGTGTTGAAAATAGCTATATATCCAGTTAACTGTGTTGCACTTCAGATTCTCACAAGTAGTAAGTAAATAAATTAATAAATAAATAAATACCTAATTCTATGAATCTGGAATATCTTCAACAACATCAGCATGTGATATCAACCTTTCAATCATACAAAAGCATTCCTGAAATTGTGTGCTGGTGGGTTTGGTTGCTTAATTGTTTCTCCTAGAAGAAATGAGGACCAAGATTTTGGAGCACGGTGCCTTTATTTTGTTTGTCTTTGTTCTGAGCAATATGTGGCTGTGGATATCCTCACACATTTGCACTAGACAGTTTGGAGGCTGGACTTGTATGATAAATTGCAGAATCATCCAAGGCAATTACTTCAACAACTCCCAAGTAAGCAGCCATTCCTTCTCTGTCACTGTTTTTCAGTTAGAAACTCTTTGTTGGCACAAACAGCTCAAAGCAAAAAATAGATTTCTTAGGAGGTTTTTTATTTGGTTACAGAGCAATCGCTGTCTTTTTCTTTACATTGAACTCTTAGCTTTGTCACCTTTTTATTCTAGGTTTATTTTAATTCTCTGAAATTGTTTGTTCTTATTGTGATGAAGGACTGTTTTTGCTGCAATACTGTAGCTGCCTGGCAGATTGCTTTAGTTGTTCCAGCATTTAGGAATATTAAGGAGTAATGATAAGATGAAAGGTTAGAGAAAACTGTTAAAAAAATAAGAGAAAACTCTTTTTGGTAAATTAAATGTTATTACTTCCTCAGCATTAATTGTCAGGTATATAAAAATTACTTTTTAAGACTAAAATATAAGATAAATATTATTACCTTGTAGTACAGAAACTTAGGACAAAGGAAACAGTCATATTAAAGATATTTGCCATCAGCTGATGCTCTCTGAAAAATATTGAGCTAGATCCTCAGTGCTGTCCTTGGGTGCAACTGCATCAGATTCCATGGACCTCTGTCTGCATGTGCTGTGTACGTTTTCCATCACAGTACAGAAAACAAGATAAACCATGCAGCTGCTCCCTCTTCTGTCTCAGGGGCTACACTGATTTTTATGAAGGTCTCACATGGAGATATGGAATTGGGGGCAATTGTTTGGCAGAGAATATTTCAAACATGATTGCTTTGTGTCTGTTTCACGAGAGTTTAAACTGATGTTTAATGGAATTTGAAAATCTAATATTTCAGATTCTTGGAAAAAAAAGCCAGTCTTAGCTTTTAAAAAGGCCATAATTAAGATAAACTCAAGCTATTTGTAGAGTTAATGTGATTATAGTGTTGTTTGTTCATTATAGAATTTTTTTTCTCCCATGCATACACTTAACACCTGTCAATTTATTACCTCTAACACACAGAAAAATCCATTTCCATGTTTCAAAATCTCAACAGATTTTTCATAAAATTTAAGTGCTGGTTTTGGCTTTAGAAATCAAACCTTTTTATGACTCATCTGATAATGTTTTTTGAAAGCTGAGTTTCAAAACTGTGAACACCACAGCATGGTTAGTTCAATTCAAGGGCTAATAAAGCAGTGAATCTCAGATGCATTATTTGCTTTATACACTGTATGGTAATTACATGATCAAACCTCTCAGACCAAAATTTTTTTTTGTTATGCTACAGTAATGAACTGTTGCAAATGGATTGAATATTGGTGAATTGTATCAACTGCTATATTTTTAAAAAGCTATCTCTTATATCATGAAATATGCTGTCTTTCACCTCAAGATGACAGAGCTTTTGGTTTTGGAGAGTGGTCTGCTGAAGCTTTTGCTAAAGATGATGATATAATGTCTGTAATGATGAGAATTGTTTCGAAGCTCACTTTGAGAAGATCTTGTGAATCTGGTAGGGGGCAGTTTGTCAAAGGTAGTCTTACTCATTGTGAATTTCTGAGCTGAATAACAGTAGCTAAACTCAAGTCTAAAGAGACACTTTTTTTGGCTCTGATTGCAGATGGCATCGTTTGGGTAGCCACAGCCCAAACAACTGACAAAGATTAAAAATTCAGTCCCTCTAGGGCTGCCATTCCATGCAACAGGTTTGTTTTCCAGTACAATACATTTTGCAATGCTTTGTCCCCTTTCTGCTGGACACAGAAGCTTTTTAGCATGTTTTCTGCATAGAAGAACAGAGAGATCTTACCAGAACATGACCATCTCCTAATTCTGGCAGTTCTTTTAGCTGCCTACTGGTATCAGGAAGGCTAAAAAGATTTGATTCTCTTGAGAAGAAAGTGTTGACTGAAGCCATCCAGAAGATTTTCAGATATAATTCATGCTCTGTAGACAAGAATTAGAGAATTATCTTAGCAAACGGTATTTGCTTTGTATGGACAAGCTTTGCTGGCAGGGGCTACAAGGGTGCCTTCTGTGAGAAGCTACCAGAAACTGTAGTCCCTTTCCAAGCAGAGGCTTCTGTTTGTTTAACAGTGTTAAATCATAGGAGAAAGCTTCCTCTTGAATTGTAGATTGCCTAAGAACTGCAAAACTAAATTAATAAAGAGATATAAACAGTGACTCAAGATCAGAGAAGCACTGAAAGAATAGAAAGTAAAAGAGAAAAAAAATGGATCTATAGTCTGAAACAAACTACCACGACTTTTTGTTCTTATGGGATGTCTCATTCTAATACTCTCACCTCCAAAATTATTTGTTTAATATAAATGCTATAGTAAAACTATTTATTAAAGTGAAAGGAAAATGTAAATATACGTGAATTCTGCAGTTTCTAGTTTCCTTTCTGAATTGGCCATGATATTAAAAGAAATTATAAAATAGCGTTTCACTGTAGAAATTCTATTCTGTTTTTCTTGTCATTATTACAATTTTTACAGTTCCGTTTTTTCTCATCCATCTCCTTATATTAAAAAAAAACCTGGCTTTGTTAAAGATTGTTGTTTGTCTCCTTGTTTTTCAATGAAGCAAGTTTAATTAAACAAAGATAGGCTGTTTTTATGGATTCTTCTCTGGTAGATTTTGCTTTCTTTTGATGTTTTTTCTCATATGACTTGATTCTCAAGCTGTGACATATGCCTGCGAATCTTCTCAGGACTAATTTGAAAGGAAAAATAGAAAACAACTTCTAGCTTGAGGGTTAAATTATTGTAAGCAGTATAACTTTGCTTTAATTGTATTCAGCACGATTTTGTGCTTTTACAGCTTGACCAAGATTCAGTTACAATAGACAAATCTTGTAATGCATCTGAAACAAAATTATTTTCTTGTTCAAAATGTTAAAATAAAAAAGTCACAGCATAATTAATACTAAACATTCTCTGTGGTAATGTTATTTTTCTCCAATCAGATGCATAAACAAGTTTCTAGTTAACAGAGCAAGTTATTTTTATTACAGTCAAGTACTTGCTATTTACCCTTCTGGTTTAATCTGGTAAACTGCAGTGGATAATGAGAAAATTTCTATGTCTTTTATTCTTGCAAATATAAAGAAAATTTCACACATTTCATACATGTCTAGCTGGATTTGTCCTGCCAGAGAACAGGCAGTGTGGTCAGAAATGTGTGGACCTGTTTGCTCAAGTTTGGAAGTGTAACAGCACTCATGCATTCCAGGTTTTTCCAGGTTCACTTTGGGAAGTATTCACCTTAATGGTGCATTCAAGCAGGTTCCCAGGCCTGTGTCTCCCCAGCACAAAAAGAGAGCATTTTGCAAGGGTCAGAATCCCCTGCTTCTAACAAACAGGGCGTAGAGCAGAGGTGGGCCTGCTTTCCCTAGCACACTGCAAGGCTGGAACATGCTCCTAATTGGATTCCAAGCTCTCTCTAGCTATCTTGATACAACACTCTACAGAGTGTCAGCATGCTAGCCTCATAATTCCAGAGAACCTGAGATTGAGGACTTCATTTTTAAGACACTCTGAGAGCAAGGTAAACATTTTCCATGGTTAAAATCAGTTGGCTTTTCTCTTACATTTAGAGCAAATTTTCAGGCTATGGCATTGCTAAAGACTGCTGGAAACTGAGAGTGTTTTCCAGAATAATTTACTGCCTGTTATATCTTAGGTATATAATAATAGTAGAGTACTTCTACTTATTTTTTCTACTGTTTCCATTCTACTTTGCACTAGAACAGGTCAATGAGCATTCAGAAGCAAATATATTCTCCATGCTCAACTAGATACTGGGCAAAAATTTGAGGAGGTATTTGAGGAGATTCTAGAGATAGGATCATATGTTTGAGATAGCATTCTCTGTTCTGGTATCATTCACTGATGTATAAGTATGATTTTAATAAACAGTTTCTTTAACTTTTATAAAAAATATTCTATTATACAAAAGATAATAGGTATTATTTCAAAACCAGAGATTATTTTCCTTTTTTCTTTGATGTGGGGTAAGAGCTGAAAGTGATGTTTTACTCACAGTTGGCATTTAATTCATAATCTGTAACAAATAAGAATTAGAAATTATTTATACTTTGGAACAGAAACAAATCTTTCCAAAACTTCTGGGACATGAAAATACTGGAAACATCTTAGCATCAAAAAA
>VZTB01012203.1:496535-537832 GCA_013397245.1 Thryothorus ludovicianus | reverse complement strand
TCATAAAACATATTACTGAGGAAGAAATTAACCAAGACCATTGGTGATACTTCCTTACTCTAATGGATTTTAAGGAGAATCAGAATGTAAGGTTACTCAGACATATGTATTAAAAAATTCAAAACACATATTTAAGAAAATAAATATTTTTGTGTATGTATGTGTGGTTGGGTCTCTAGATATGTCTGCACGTAATTTCTTCTGTACATGTGTACTGTACTCTCAGATTATAAAATTCAGTGGAAAACTTTTTTCATGGAATACATGGTCATAGTGATGTTATCTATGCCCAAAGCTTTAAATTAATTTCTTTTAAAATTTGTAATTCAATTTTCTTTTTTCACAGAAAAATTGAAGACAAATATCTTGGCTTTTCAAGACAAACATTCATAATTACAGCTACTATCTTTCAACTTAGTTTTTGGATTTAGTTTTTTTTTTTAAATCAGCTTAATCATTAGATTATTGTGTCTGAATACAATACTTATCATGCAGCAGCACACTCTAAATAATCAAGGAAGTGGAAAATAAGCTGACCTATATCCTAGGAAATGTTAGCTAATAAATAGATAAATAAATAAATGAATGGGAAGGGATATGACATCACCTAACAAGATAATAGAGAAAAAAAATCAAGGATTGAATGATATTTATTAATACTGCATTAAAAAGGAAAAAAAAAAAAAAAAAGAAAGAAATATAGATATTTGTCTAAGGAAAGAAATCTGCAAATTTTTTTGGTGCTATTTATTGAAGAGAAAGAAAATGAAACATTCTTCAAATTGAAATTGTCTGCTCATTTGTTCATCCTTTTTTTATCATCTTTTCTCAGTTTAATGAAGGAAAACACCTTAATTTTAACACAGTTGGATCCTATCCCTTGTGCTTCACTCTAATTACTTTCTGTGTAGAAGCCAGTCAGGAGACTTAAATGGTCTCACAGAGACTCTTGTGAAGGCAGCCAGATGGTGACATCTGCTCCAAACTGATACTAGAATTTCAACACTGAAGTTGTTTTTAAACAATCTATGTGTTTAATTTGGTAAGAAAGTTATATGCAGTTTTATAATTATATAATAGAATTTCAACACTGAAGTTGTTTTTAAACAATCTATGTGTTTAATTTGGTAAGAAAGTTATATGCAGTTTTATAATTATATAATAAGAACATTTTTATTACGCAATCTAAAATCTGGAGTTTGGTTATTAATTCTACGTGACATTTCATGTATGAATAGTACAGAAATAATCTGGTCCTAATAGTAATCTTGAATATCTGGTTGGCAGATAATTTTTAATGAGAAGTGAAGTTTAATTTGCAGAGTAAAGATAGAGAATGGTATGATAAATCTCTCTCTTCACAGGAGATTTCATTGACTTTTTAGACTGCTAACACTACTCAAGAATGAAACTTTGAGTCCAGAAACATCTGCACTCAGATACTGAATCCAAAATGCAGGACAAGCAGTAGGTTTTCAAAGGCAATGTGTTTTCTTGCTCAGTTTAGGTGTATTTCTCATGTACCTCTTCTGCTCAAATAATTCCAGGTTGAGAAAAAATTACAATATTGAAGATATGTGCATTGGAGTGATTTGCAGTTTTTATTTTTTGTCCTATAAAGAATACTTTCTCAATGCCCTTACATTTCATTCTCTGTGTAGCACCTGAGTGCCTCACAGTCTATGAGGTATTCATTCTCACAATACTGAGGTGAAAGGGGAAGGTAGAGAAGGTTTCTACAAAGACAGTGGAAAATATTGAGACTGAACCTTGATACCCTTACATTAAAGTCACTGTTAAATGAAATTTCTTTCCATATTTTATGGAGGTTTACTTTGATTATAAATTATTGTCTGGTACAGCCATTATGCAGCTTAAAAATAATTTTTTTCTTGTTTCTTATTCCCATTGGCAGAAACAATGTAATTACTTAGAAACAGCCCTGCTAAAATCATGCATCAATGGATTATGTATAAGGTGTCCAGATGGTAATAGCTTTATATATTGTTTCCAGCTCCTCTGAAAAATTTAGGAAGAATCCAGGAAAAAAAATCTAAAATTGTCTCATTGAAGTAAGGAACATTCATGACACTTGTTTTAGTGGTTATTATTCAAAATACATAATGCATTATGAGTTGTTTTGAGGACAAAATTTGAAGACTAAACCAGGTCATCGTTGGTTGGGATATAATTGATATGAAGTTAAGTCATACATAAAAGTGAAACTGTGAACATTTTATACATTTAGCTGGCTAAAAATCACTAACTTATCCTGGGAGATTAGGAGGAGTGTGGAAAATTATTTGTCAAGAAAATATGTGTGGGAAAGATGTGTGGGAGGGTTACAAAAGGCTATATTATTTTATCTGGATTTTTATAACACATTTGGCAATTTATTTGAGAAAATGAAATTAATGCTGAATTTTATCCCTTAAGTGAGAATTCTTAACTGTGAAATATGTTCAAATTGGCATGCAAAAGTATGCTGTTCTGTGGATTGAAAACTTTCTGAAAGACCATAGCTGTAAACAACACTCTCTCTAGTTGTTTGAATGCCTGGATTAGTGTGGCATTCCTACACAAATCCCTAACATGGGTCAGCCCTAACTTAAAGAAGAGGAAGCTACACACAGCTGAAAATTCGTGATATTATCGTGGGCTGTACTCCACGTTCTAAGTACATAAGAAAGCTTGAAGGGAAGAGCATTTGAGAGCATACAGAATAGATTTCTTCCTTATCTTGGCACAGAGTTACACGATGCAAGAATGAAATAACAGGTAGAAGAAAGAAGCCAAAACTACAGAAAACCAGCTGTTTCTATCTCTAAAATATTTTCAGAAAGAGAGGTAAAGATCTTGTTATGAAATTTAATATAATTTTACAGTGTAAAAGACTATACTATAAACAAAGAAAGGATTGAGTTTGAAAGACTCTGATATGAGAATCAATAAGTTTACTATAACTGAGTTGTCCCTAATCTGAGAGTTGACTTCCATGGAGCCTGGTATGAATAGGCAGGGCAGGGTGGGGAGCAAGGCTTTCTTGGTGCATGGTCCAAGAATGTGCTTAAATGGAATTATTACTATATTTTTGTTTTTTAAAAATTACTGATCTAACAGTTTGTAAAAGATCTGAAAAAAAACAGTACAAGTATCTCTAAATTACACTAAAAATGACTCCTGTCTTTCAACCAATGCTGACATCTCTTGCAGACCCTCTTAAAAATATGGAGTATATAGGAAGAAGAGGGATGAATTTTGTGCACAGAAGAAAGCTTCTGCTTATTCCTTCTTACTGCAAAAGACTGATGCGAATACAGTCCCCATCTGATAACTCTTTTATTCATAGGAAAAGGTATTGCAGTTCTCACCTGTTCCTCCCATTTCAATCATACACTGGTTCTTCCAGTAAATTAAAAAAAAAAAATGCTGGATATAAGCTCAGGAGGGTATCTGGTTTCATCTTTGTAAGAAAGCCTTGCTTCTGCTATGTTTGTAGAAGTTTCCAGGTTGTTTGAATAGGAGGGGGGAAAAAAAAGAATACACTGAGTTATTTGGAAGATTTCAGTGCTACAGATATCAAAAGAACTGGTTCTCTAATTTGGCATCACTGCGAAATGACTAAATTCACAAGCTCATATGTGCAAGCATACAGTCTATTCACTGTTGTCTCACCCACAGACGTTGCTTCTGTGCTGTGGAACTCTAAAGAAAAGATTTGGATAACCTGTAAACAATAGATACAGTTTAGTGCTGAACTGAGAAGTCTTCCTGAAAACTGAAAGCATTCATGTATTTTGCTTCCTATGGTATGCAATTTTCAAAAATTTAAGAGTTGCCTTATTAACCTGTTGCATTTGATATCTTGCAAAGTTTTGCATGCACCTTTCTAAAAAACCAGAAAACAGTGCAATTAGTCTTCTGTGGAAAAAGTAAAAAGGGTGTGGTAAATCAGTATTCATCAGTACAGGCTTTTGGGTGTATATCAGCCTTATAAGCCTGCTCACAGTGGAAGGAGTAAATTGATAAAGACGTGGGATAGTAACAAAAGTGCAAGCAGAGGATTTATTCTTGCAAAACTTGAAAATAGGGTACAGGCACAACTGAAGAGTGAAAGAAATTATATGGAAATGAATGAACTCTGCAAAGAACTCCATGGCTTTGGTACAACAGGCTGCAAAGATCATGGTATTGTCACTCTGATCAATGTCTCCTCTGCCCCTAGGTTCTACCCTTAAAGACAAGCAGGGGAAAGAGAAAATAAATGAAGAAACTAGAGAATGAGAGACAACTGTGTAAACAAAAAGAAAAAAGGCAATAATAGAGAGAGAAAAGATGTAGGAACATAAGCTGTGTTTATGGTTGCTTCATCAGAGAAGGTATTCCATCCTATTTCTGAGAAATTTTATATGTTACAAGACTTTCATACTAAGAAAAAAATCCAAACAACCAAATATTGTCATTGAATCGCAAGATAAATTACACATTTTCTCTCCCTGATCAGGAAAAAAGATAGTGTTCCTCTTGTTAGCCTTTTGGGTCAGTTTCATTTGAAGAACACAACTGATATCAAATAATAAGTACAACCTACATATATTGCTTCTGGTTAAGGAAAGTGACACAAGATTCCAGGAAGTGAAGAAACTATATGTAAAAATTCTGAGAATTAAATTATTTGTGTTTATTTATATTTTTAATCCTTATTCCAGTTACTAATAAGTTGGATATATCAAATCAAAATTAGTGTCTATTTATGGAATTTATATATTCCATCAACACATATAATAAATCTCCAAAAAGTATTCTACTTGTTCTGACAAATTCTTTTCCTTTAATGTGTAGCCTTTCCAGTGGAGGACAGAAGAGATACAGTTCTTTAAAGAAGATAATTTTTGAAATACTCATGCAAACTCGCAATACTAATGTTGCTAACTGGGCCCTTAAATCACAGTATCATACTGCTCTTTTCAAGACCATATTTTCAAGCCAAAATAGTCATTGCCAAGGTGAGTAATAATTACTACTTATACACTGAGAACAAATTAGTGTTTGAAATAAAGAATATGAAAGAAACAGCATGCAAAATGGGAACTGGTGTCTTTTGATATCTTAGTGATGCGCAGGGTGTGGTAGAGTTCTTCACATAAAGAAAATCATGGGGCCAGGGGCCAAAGCCCACCAAGAGGGGGTTTGAAGTGTGCTGTGACAGTTTGCCAGACTATGATTTTTGTGGCTACTGAAGTCATGATGCTGTCAGTCTAAATGTGACTAGATGTGCAAAGAAGCAGTGCAGAGTCACGCAGGAATCCTCTCTACTTGATGGAGAAATTTGTTTAATCTCCAAAGGAGGCCTACCTATGACAGAAGGATTTCTCACTAAAGCCCTTTCTCCTGTCTCCCATGCCTCATCTTACCCATCATGAGGCAGGAGAGCATGAACACATGCAAACTGGGATGCTGAAACCTCATGGACTCTGTAGCTCTCTAGAAGGGCTGTTTCCCAGAGCACTCTGACTGAATGCCAGTTTTAAATTGCAGCCTTTCCTCTTCATTCTTCTAAGAGTTCTCCTTCCCTAAAGAGAAAGTGGGTTGAAAGGAGAGGTTATTTTGAAGGCTTAATTTGTGAACAGGAGGAGAGAAACAGCATGAATTTCCAGAATACAGAGTCAGGATAAACCATTTGGTCAAAATCAATACCATACATACTTTGATATAAATTGACTAGGAAACAGCTCTCAACATGGCAAAGAAATTTTAACCCTGAGCTGGAGTAGGAATCTCATTGTTAGTAAAGCAAATTCCCTCTGTTAGGCTTTCCACATTCTTGAATAAACCTTCCTTATGGACTAGTCCAGAGAACCTGGTTATGTTCCATAGCTTTTGAAGAAGGTAGAATCTAACCTCTGGAAAAAAGATACTAAATACACACATGAAGCACTGCTCTCAGCTGCAAAGAAGCAAACTATCAACTGAGGTGGAAAATACATCAGGAAGGACATGTGCAAATGCATGTGCCTTTTCCAGGAATTTTAAACTGCATTCCTATTGCCTAATAAATAGGATAGAGCTCTTTAAGTTGAGGGAAGCTTTAAAGTTCCCAAAACCTAATCTTTCAGTTCCAGACAAATTGAAGCCCATAATAGTGATGTCTGTCACACTAAGATACTAGTGTACAGCACTGCAATCCTTGCTGAGTTGTGTGATTTGCATTGTTGCATTCGTGTTTTGAGCAAAACTTCTGTGTTTGAGCAGGGCTGCATTGTAGCCTGATCCTGGCTGGCTCCTTGAGCTTTGGCATGAGCACAGTGCCTGCCTGCACGTGCATGTACTTCTGCTCACTGCAGTTTTTCACCTTCATTTCCTGCTGCTAATACTGACAATTTTCAAAAAATAAGTGGTCCCAGGTGATTGTAAGCAATCCTTTTAAAGGAGAGAGACAGCTCTAGTTTCTTTTCTTGGAAATGCATATGAAAACCTGCAAAACCTTTGGCAAATCTCAGTTAGGATTTCCATCTTCTGATGTTTTTAGTGTTAAAGGGGACCTGTTTACAGCTTATCATCACAACAGGCCATGAAATTATGATAGTATGCTTACCTTGATAATTACCATTTTGATCACCAGTTCCTTGTGTCACAGACCCTTTCTGTCTTTATCTTAGCGGAGTTGCAGTTTCTTTCTTGAAGGACCTGAATTGCTGTGAACTCAAGGGTTAATTGAGTCTTCAGAACTCTTATAGCATAAATAGATGCATGTACTGACCCTCATCAAACTGTTGATCTCATCTGTTAGTTTTTCAGTCAGAGGTAATGCAGATAAGTTGGGTTACCTTTTCCAAAGAAAGGTAAAGAAATATCGAAAGGTTGTTCATAAAATTACAGTAAACTCAGAAGAAGGAGAAAAAGGCCACCTTGCAGTGAAATTGCAGTCAAGGAAACAGCTTTATGACTCAGAATTAAAGTAAACCTTTTCTTCAGTTGTGTAAGTTATGATAATCAGAGGAACAAAAAAAGGGCAGTAGGTAAAAAATTCTTACATGGACAAATTAAAGTGCAATTAATATGCTTAAAATTGAAACAGAGTAAATTATTCTGCAAAGAGAGAAATAGCATATGAAAACATGTATGTAGAAAAGAATTATAATCCTAAAACCTCACACAAGCCAGGGATAGTACTCTTAGGCTGAAAAAAGGTAGATATGTGCTAATAAAATTTGCTCATGGCAAAACCTGAAAACCATTGCAAACATAAAGGTAGAACTGGAATATTGCAATGAGGTGTAGAACTTTGAGAAATGAAATAAAAATGGAAAAAAATAAGTAATCATTCAAAGCACAGTCATTTGTTCAGGGACTAATGAGAAGAACATCTATTACACATTACACTTTACAGGGTTTAAATGAAGGAGAGGAAACTGCAGTGCTTGGTAGTCAATATTTGAATGTTTTCCAACTATGCTTGTGATATGACATCCTAATGGTGAATACAGTTCATAGGCATTTTGGAGAGGCATTTCTGCAGAGAAAGAGTTTTGAATCTGTTGTACAAAGCACTGATCAGATCTCTGTAAGATTGTTTGAAATTCTTCCCACCTCCCTTCAAGAGAACAGTTTCAGACTAGAATTGATGAAGAAAGTGTCCACTAAAATGAGAAGAGAATGGAATGTCCATCCCTTGGGACAGATTTAAAAGAACCTTGCTTGTTTATCATAGAAAACAAAAAACTGAGTGTGGATATGATTTATTTCTGTGCACAGAGGGAAAAGCACTAGAAAGAAAAGAGTTTTTGAAGCTTAAAGGGCAGCACTGACTTAAAAGCAAACATATATAAATAGGCCACAACTAAAGTTATTCAGTGAATGTAGAGACACCTCAGAAGATTGAAAGAGTGCAAATATACCTGGAAAACATTATCTGAAGAGAAAGTGCCAGTGACTCACCAGTAATTTGAAAGGAGGTACCCACAGAAGTTTTGGTTAAAAATATAAGATTTATCTGTGATTGCACAGGAGTGTAGACAGTAACCCAAGAAGTCTTTTATGCCTGTGTTTTCCATTACCCATGTGATATAAATTGGTGTGAAGACCCTTGAGCTTTTCTGTGCTAATTAACTGTCTTCCAATACAACACATCTTTCAGCAAACTAGCACTGAATTTTAGGTAATTAAGTTCAGCAAATCTTGCTGCAATGAGTACTGGCATCTGGGAATGTTTTCTTGTGACATTTCTCCTTTAAACTTTAAAGGTACTTTTAAAAGTACCATTTTTCTACAATACATATGGGCATTTAAAGAAGAATTTAAGCACATATTCTGACCTTTCTTTGTGTATAATGTAGAAGTAATAGTAATAGTGTAGGTGATAAATGCTAAAATATATTGTTCAAAAATGTTTCACTGTGTATCTAATGTAATTACTTTTGGCCTCACATTTATTATGAACAGCACAAATGTATTTTTGAGAACATTTGTTACTTTTTTTCACTATATTTGTAATATTGTTAAAAGGTTATTTTTATTCCAGTTATACTTACTGAGAAAAACATTTTAAGATAATGTCACTTTTTATTTTCAAAAAAAAACAAATTTCCTTTTGAGCAGAGAGAAAGCTGGATGAAATAATATAAAGCACAAAAGGCAGCTAACACTCAAATCAGGAAAAAGATATTTTAATTTATCCTGCCATAGGGCATATAGGTGCACCTGGTCATTATATTTCACAAGAAGAAGATTTATTTCTCTAATTCTGCTTCAGAGCAGTGTGATCATTATTGCCATTTGATTCACACTTATGGGCTTGAGGTTTTAGAACTCAGAGCTGAAGCTGCTGTTTCATTGTGGCATTAGAAACTGGAAGCATAGCAATTTCTACACACAATTTGTATCATTATCTTTTTATCCCTGTATCAGGCAAAGATAGGAAAGGAGACGACAGGGCTGAGTCTCTGTTTCCTGCAGTGGACAACACATTCTGACAGACATACATACTAAGCAGACAATTCCCCCTTCACCCCATTAATTTTTTCCTGGCATGGGGCAGTGATGGCTCTCTTCTGTTTCAGGCTCTCTCAGAGTAGTTAGTTCTGCATGCTGCTATGGAGTAAAAGGTGAACATCAAATTAAATCCCAAGTTGTGTGTGTATGCATTTCAGTGCATAGGACCAGGAAGGATGAACACAGCAAGCCTGCAAGGCAAGTCACTAAATGGGAAGCACGGTGTGACTTCCTGGCATGTATAACTGACAGTGGTCTGCTGTGTAACTGCTGATGAAATGACTAATTTGACACATGAAAAAGTAAAATTAGATTAAAAGAATATGAATCTTGAGATGTGGGCTTGCTCAGACAAGAGAAATGCCTGCTGTTTTTCTAGGATACTCTGATTAAACTAGTAACACTTAAAATGTGCATAATAAGAAATTTATGATTCTCTCAAAATGCCTGGCTCAGTGAAAGAAGAACAGAAGCTAAACATTGTGACTGCAGTTTAAAAAATCTCTGCTTTTATAAACAGGGAAGAATTACAATACTTTTATTTGGAAAGGGATGCTGACAGCTGTAAGAAACCAGATCTTGCTAGCTGTACTAATGTTAACTGTGCCACTAAAATCAGTGTAACTGATTGTGTGAATAGGGCAATCAAGATTTGGCCCTATATCCCTGCTTTGCAAACATTAACATTACAGAGATTAATATAATACTGACTAACCAATGACATGTTAAAACCTTAATAAAGTTAATTTGTTTGGAAAGCTTTTCTTTTAAAATCTAAAACAAATGGTTCAAGTGAAATGTGAGATGTACAGGATGTAGAGAAAATCAATAAACCAGCAGACTGTAAATGATGTGGAAATAATTTCTTTATGTTTTCCTGTTTTTGTAGTTTATAGTTAACACCAGTACATAAACGTAACAGCTATGTGCAAGGGAAGAAAAGTAAATCCAAATGTGAGGAGTGTTGTGATGAGCTACCATTTCCTCAATGAATTCTCCTTTTTTCTGTGAAACATTAGATTTCTAGATACTAATAATTAAAAATACAGGTGATAAATGGTTAGCAAGAGCTTGGGTATTCTATTATGCATTTTTTCTATGTTTATCTATACATTTCTACAATCCTCTTACTAATAACTTTCCAAAAATAGAGCTCACTGACCCGCCTGAACTTCCATCCAGTATTGTTGCTGGTAGGAATGAGAGATATGCTTAAAATAGGTACTGAAAATCATTCAAATACATCAGATTATTTGTGTTTCTTATAAGGACTTTATGTTCCCTCAAATTTTTATGTTCTTTGCCATGGTTTAAATGGTAATTCTGCAGTCTTCATAATACCTATGAGTAGGGGAAATGTGGTCCTATCTTAAGAGGATTATCTAATAAAAAATGCACTTTTAGTCATGATTTCATAAACCTATACAGACCTACGCTGGGTGTCTGCACAACTAAATGCCATGGACAAGTGGTACTTAAGAGAATTTCAGAGGCCATTCTAGTATGAGGCTGCAGATTAATGACTGTAAACCTGTGTTATGGCTTCTAAGATTGGACCTGTCCTCAAAATTTTAGAATAGAAAATAGCAGCTGGGAAATCTGCAAGCAAGATAAGTGTATATAACATGATGCAGGCTATAAAGGTCTCCTGTCATCCATAGGTTTTTTTAATTTTTATATTAATGTATAAACAAAGAGGCTTTGAATATTTTATGTGTGCACTAAGCTTTGAGAAATAAGTTGAAAGAATTTGGTTGAAGGTAGTGGAGATTGGATGAAAAGCAAATCCATCATATAACCACCTCAACTGTAAATTCAAGAGGAATGGTCTAGATCTCTCCCAGCATTTTTCAAACTCTGGCAGGAAGAAATCTATCTGAGTCTGAGGGTAGATTTATAGGAAGTCTTTGGAAGCTGGAATGTAAGTGCAGTACAAAATTATTGTCAATGTAATGATGCAGAAAATTTGTTGATGAAAAGATTAATAGTAATTTCAGGCCTGTTTACTTAACTGCAATTAACAGAGAAGATGCTGAAGAGTGGTGGCATGGCTAGGTGTAAAAATAAAATACATGTGTCATATTAAAATGTAGTCATGAGGGTGGCCACATGGAGAACATTCTTCAGTCTGACATCAATTCATCCTTATTTTGCTCATTTTTAATCACATGGGAAGTGTTCCAGCCAGAGCTACAGAACTCAGATCTTTGCAGTCTCCAGTTCTCAAAATTTCTGTGTGAAATATCCAGAGTGAGGTTTTAGTGGGGGCTGCGAGGGTCATAACCTGGCATAGGAAGATTAGGCAGTCAGTGAATCTGAGAAGGGACTCTACATTTAAGTTCTGAAACTGTTAATGGATATTTAGGAAAGAGGTAACTGGATGAAAAAAAAATAATTATGTCAAAAGGGAGTGCCTGGGAAAGCCAGTTAACTAGTCATAACAGAGATTTTATTCTAAACAGGAACAGGTTAGGGCACTTAAGTGTAAATAATATTCTAAGAATAGATCAGAAGTAAGAATATCTGTGGTAGATTTAATTTATTTCACTAAACATAAAGCACATAAATATTTTCATATATATTCAATTTGAGTTATTGATTATTTTTTCTCCAAGTTCTAATTCCATACAGAGCCCATAAAGAATTGTATAAGGAAACGTAGAAAGGGATCCTTATTTCATGAGCTGAATGTATCACTGAAGCCATGTCTCCAGACACCATCTGAAGACTTGGCCCACAGGGTCTTTCATCCAGAATGGTATAAGACACTAACTATAAATCCCAAAGTGTATTATTCTGATCTCTGATTAAAGTAGTACTCACATTCTAGTGATATAAATATTCACATTATATTAAAAATCTGTGGTTGAAATTTCTGGAGCTTAAATTATGAATACATAAATTAGTTGCATGAATAGTAGTACAACTCAAAAAGAGATGCAAACTTAAGAAAAGGGTACATAATTGCAAATATGAATACACATTTATATTAACTGTTCTTCCTTATAAAGAGGCAAAAGTAACTAAAATTAAAAAGAAAGGGGAAATCATTTTATATAACTGCAGTTATAAAAATGTTGGGATTAATGGAAAAAGGATGACTAATTTTGAAAATAAGCTTTACTTTTTTGGATGTGTTAAGCTGGAAAGTAACTGGAATCAATGGAGTATAGATAACAAAAAAGATTTTTACAGTTGCTGTCCTGACCTTACAGAGTGGGAATTTTGCCATAGATTAATTGGGGCTGACATTTTATACAGTGCTCCATCACTAACAATTCAGGGATCTGATCCATGAGTGATTGCACCACTTTGGAGTTTTTCCACTGCTTTCACAGATCTTTGGATCAGACCCATGCTGCAGATGCCTCATTCTTCCATCTGAGGGGTTATTTCACATGTAATTGTCAGAGCTATCAGAAGAGCCTCAGGCATATTTGGGAAAGAACATCTACATCTGGACAGAAACCTTGAGATGTAAGCAGGACAATGATCTTGAGAACACTACAATGATTTTTCTTGGCCTAAAAATCCAAATAAATGTATTCCTTTAACTCTTAGAACCCAGCTTTGCTAGAAAAAGTAAAACTTTTTCCTATTAATTCATCCAACTGGAGAGCTGTTGCTTCAGCTGCATTTTATCTAAGTTGTATTAGGTTAAATGTAGAATATTCCTACTTTCCTTTCATACAAGAAGTATATGTAATCTACGTGCAATCATTTTTTTAAGAGTCCCTGATATAAGCTCAGCTATTTATTCAAAGTGTTGAACATAAAATATCAGAGTCATTCCCCATTTTCTGAGATGCTTTTCATCTGTGGAGAGATATGTACAGCTCAGACTTTCAGTAGTATTAGGGCAAGGGTGTTCATTAACTCTCTAGACAAAGGCCAGATAGTCAATCAGACATGAAGAGCATTGTTTGTAAATCTCAGACTTTACGTGTTTGGTAATCCTGTATAAAAATGAACTACTTCTCTATAAGCCTGATAATTGGAGTAAGCAATTTGATTGTTTTCAGGACTAGAGAGTAAATGCTGGTACCAGCCAAGAAAAAGTAATGTAGTAGCTATTATTGCATTTCCAGTCGTTGCTCTCCAAGAATGCTGTGAAAAGCCTGCATTTTTCTGTTGTGACTTCAAATAGATGTCAAAATAGGCTGGTTTTATACAGTAATATGATTTTCAAAATGTATTAACACCTTACAATATTTAGCATGAAAATATAATCCTACTATGTCCATTAAAGAGGTTAATTTGAAAAAAATAACATCTAAAAAAGTCTTTTAGTTGGTGTAGGAGTCAAAAATGGTTTAGCTTCTGGTATCTTCAAAGGCTGCCCATCTCTCTGTAATTGTATAACACTATCACTATTCACTATTCTGTCTATTCTTGCATAGAGAATTGAAACATCACTTTAGTTTCCTCTGAGGATGGATTAACAAGATTTGCTGTGACATGACTTGATTAATTAATGAGACCAGAGTATTCGTTTATCCTAGTGTGCTGTTCTTGAACTTCTTAGATGGGAAAATTCTAACCTTCAATATTTGAGAAGCCAACTGGGTAAAGCAAAACTGTTGTATGACCTTCACTAATAATAAAACTGAAAAATCCATTATAGAAGGTATCTGAATAGCTCTACATATGCAAGGTGATTTTTTTCATATTTGAAGAATGAAAGTGCACACAATTAAAGTAGAGTACAGAAAAACTTGTCACCAACTGTTTAAAATGCAATTAGATGCCTTTCTACTTTTCTTTCTGCAATCTACAATAAGAAATACCTTTTGTAAGTGCTACACTGCAGAAGTCGTTTCACTCTGTGTACATACCCCCAAGGAAATAGAAAAGGTTCTCAAAGGGCAAATACCAGATGAAATGCAGCACATCCCATCCATTGACCCTGCTTTAGGACTTTCTTGTCCATAATTACCAGGCTACATAGGGAAATGTTGAGTCATGTCTGTGATATACTTGTGAGATACACATTTTAAAGCTAAAGTGTCTACCTATCTCACCAAGAGACTATTAGTCTAAGACAGTAAAATTCCTTCCATTTTAGAGATGACTTAAGGATATCTTCAAGCTAGTAGAAGTAATAGGAATCTGGGTTAAGAGACCTGAAAATGCTGTAAATTGGGTTGTTTGTGGAGCATAGCTGATTTGGTCACTAAGTCAACATTTCAGTGGAGGCTCTGGGGATCCATAGTTTGCATGTTGGTGATAAGGGTGTCAGATGGTTCCTGTTCCCATCAAAGAAATCCTTTGTGAATCAAAGCTTGTGGACCTTACTTACTATTTGTACCCTTATCAATAAATTGAAGCTCAGTATGTGAGCACAAATGCTAAAAAAATCCTGTACAATAAAATGCAGAGTTGAAAATTAATTTTTTTTTATCTAATCAGACAGGGATCAAATTGTTTGTTGCTTTTGTATACCAAAAAAAAAGGCAGTAACTCTACAATGTTCATTTCCTTCTCAGATATGTTTTGGAAAAAAATAATAAGATTAACATTGTGGATGTCAGCTAAATTTGTCTTCACAGTTGCCAGACAGCATTAGCAATGAGTACCCAATGTAAGTTTTTTAGTTAATATTATTAGACCTCTTTCCTCCTACATGCCGGCACGACATATGCATTAATGAAATTAGACCTGAACACATCCAACAATCCTAAGTCAGTAGTAGAGAAAGGAAATAATTTATTGTAGGTGACAGAGAACAGCTATAAAATACAAACTACATCTAGTGTGATGGGAAAAATGAATCACTAGTGACTGATGGCAACCAGTACTACTACCCTCAGAATGATAATGTCACTGACAGACATAGCATAAGTGGATGAGTGCATATTGCATGGACCTGTTGAAATTAGTCAGGTCCTTTATAATGCCATGGAAATCTGAAGTTGCTTTTACCCATCTCAGTTTTGGGGTATGAGAGGCATACACTGCTATTACCTGGTCTTGATACCTCTGTTTAGATAAATAATCCCATATGAGGGACACAAATGAGCCCATAGTAAAAGGTGCTTCACATAGGCTGGACAGTATTGTCACAGTTATTAGATATTTATCTTTAAAAGCTTCAGTTGAACAACTTGTAACCATTTACCTGCATTTTTTCTACCTTGACGGAGATTTGAGTGCATTTGGGTATATATCTATTGCAAAGTTTCAATCCTATAGAAAAGAGGCATGACAAGGCAGCAGCGTTATAGGAAATTATGTCTCGTATTTTTTGTATTGTTAATTTAAAAGGAATAAATCCTGTCCTTTTATTTCAAATGTTTTAAGGATCAAATGTTCTGAGTTAGATATGTATTGTTAAAGTTGTCTTGACCATGTTGTTACCCTGAGAAATTCTACCCTGACTCAAAAATAAAGAAAAAACTACAGTTTAGAAATAATTAGAGGTTTAACTTACAACTATAAATTTTCTCTAAATTTGTGCCTATCCTGCGTGTGCTATCATGGTGTACCCAAAAAGATCTCCATTGAAATAGATCTGTGCCTTGTCAGTCCCATTCTAGTTTTGAACATCTACATTGAAATCAATGAACCTCCATCACTTTCAGTCTCAGAGGAACTTTCTACTGGACAGAAGGGCAAAGCAAATTGAGGAAAAAAAAGCTGCAGAAAAGTAAACGTGCTGGTCAAAGATCCAAGGTGGTGAGGGAGAGACAAAAAAAACACAGTAGTAAACATGCATGGAGAAAGTTTGAGCTCCAGTACAGACAGAGATGAAAACCAGATACTAAAGTTGAAATAATAATTTGAGGCTGGTAGGGGGAATAAAGAATTTCCAAGGTGAAGGGGAGATAAAGGTGAGGCAAGGAGAAGGCAAGTAAGATTTGTTTTTCTTTGCTTAACAGATGAATATCACCTTTTTAGAGTGAGAACAGAAAAACTATGTAACCCACAGCGTGCTTATTCTCAGGAAACAAGCATAAATTGTAAAGCCCTGTGCAAAGAAATATATAAATCACCTATTTCTGTTGCATACAGGTAAAGCCTTATAGAATAAGGGCTTTGTTACCCCTTGTAAAATCATAGCTCAGGCCTTCTACTACCCATGGGAACCAGCCTGCACTTCAGTCTGTACTCTTAAGAAAAAGATTCTGTACCTGTGAGAATCATTCTGTATGAAAAAAGGATGTAAACATCTTCGAGGAAGAAAGAATCTGGTGAGCATGTACACTAGCAACTACTAACCAATGAACTGGGTAGCAACAAGTTACTAACCAATTAAAATTAAACACAGTACTTTTAGAAAACCATATAAATACAAGCTGTGAACAATGAAGGCTGACTATCGCTACCTGAAGAAAAGGTGTCTGTCTGTCTCTACTGCAAGATATTCTGTCCTATGCTTGGAGGGGATGTCTTCCACTAAATCTTTAAAAAATACCATATTAAGCATAGTTTCCTTTTATCTGCTTCTATTTCTGTTTGAGAGCATGGAAACCTTATAATGTCTGTGTCAGTTAGACCATGATATGTAGTCTGATCACAGAAGATAAAGTGATATTAGCC
Organism: Thryothorus ludovicianus; assembly: GCA_013397245.1. NCBI lineage: Eukaryota > Metazoa > Chordata > Aves > Passeriformes > Certhiidae > Thryothorus > Thryothorus ludovicianus. The sequence continues at coordinate 521,302 of VZTB01012203.1, read as the reverse complement.
ATATTTCACAGGACATAAGTCATCAACTGGTTTATATAGAGTGCCCACTGGTCTCAAAACTAACCTTGGACTGAGTAAACAGAAGATAAAGACTATGCAATTTCTCACAACTCTGAGAAGTCTAGTGCCAGGATTCTTGATGAATAAGCTGGGCTGATTATGTTTGCTCACCTCAGGAGATGAGCAGTAAAATTTTAGTGTATCAAGGTGTCCACCCAAAATGTCCCTGCCTCAGAGAAGAGTCAGCAGACTCTTCTATTTGCTACTACCTCAACCACAGCCAATCATAACGCAGTTATTTTGATCAAACTGCGTAGAAAGCTGGGCTTGTGTTACCAATGTCAGCCAGAGAGTCTGGGCTGCTGAGATACTAAGCAGACCCATCTCCGCTGAATTTGCTTATGCTTAGGGGTGGGAACCTAAAGAAAAGGATAACAAGAAGCTTAGTAAGGTAGGAAGGAAGGCAGGAACTGTAATGTTTTAATTGATGGCTACAATTCAGGAAGTCTTGCATTTTACCTGTCGTTAGAGATGACCTCTGTGCCACAGGAAGAGAAAGCTGACAGTTTTTCAGGTCATCCTTAATGTGACCCCACCTTGCAGTCTTCTACCTTCCCCACTGCATGCATCAAAGCTTGAGTTCAGAACATAACCTCAATTTACCTGCTGTGGGTCTAAATTCAGAGTCTGTGTCTTATGATGCAACCTGTTGTTATATAGTAGCATAAAATCATGGAGAAGGATGGGACATTAGAAGGTCACCTAATTATCCTCCTGTTCTGAGGCCTGTTCTTTCAGGCATTCAAAGACAGAGAAACTACAAACTCTGCAGGAAACCATTCCAGTATTTTATTTTTTAGAGGGGAAGAAGAAACGCAAAGAGCTTTTTCTCTAATGTCTGATCTGGTACTTTCAGTAGTCAGCTTAAACTCTTAATTGCCCACACGACCTGCAATTCCATGTGATCTGCTTCTTCATAGCTGCTTTCATATATTTGAAAATATTATCATCTTCTCCATTAATCTTCTCTTCCTTCATTTACATAGCCTGGGTTTTTTTTTTTCAATCTTTCCTTAAAAGCCTTTCTTTTGTAGGTCTCTCATCAGTTTTGTTTTCTTTTTTGACCATTCTTTCTTGGTCAAAGGGAAGAAATTATGCAAACCAGCTTAATTTGAACTGTACCTAATTCAAATACTTGCTCTTACAACCCTCGAGAAGGTTATCACTAGTTATCAATAATCTGAAAAATAAGGTAGTTCATGCATGTTTCATGGGAAAGCTAAATTAAGACTGAAGCAGTTTACTGATTTATTAACAGAATGTAATTAAGTGGCAAAAAGTGAACTACATGCAGGATTGGTATCCGTACCACATCAGTTAATCCATGATACTAGATAATAACTAAATGCTAATACAGATTTAAAGACTTATGAGCATGTTTTGAACATAAAGATTAATTATAACTAATCTCAAAATATTCTACATACCCATACACACAATTTAACTCATGTTCCCTGCCTGACTCCAGGCCCCGTGTGTCACAGGCACAAAAGGCAAAAGTGCACAAAAAGGCACACTCCTTTTTGAGAGGAGATTCCCCAACTGCGCAGCCCTCTTGTGAGATATTTGGATATCTCAGCTCTGCATGTAATTCTGCTACTTCCTGTTGTTTAGTGATGCACATGCTGGCAAGGGATCATCCCAGGAACGCTGACACACACGCCCCCACCTTAGTTCCCTGCTTTCTGCACCTTGCACTCTCTATGTACACATATATATAAAATACTGAATTGGAAAGGACTTAAAAGGGATCATCAGTCCCGGCTCTGCACAGGAGTTACACCAAGAGTTACGCCATGTGCCTGAGAGCATTGCCCAAACACGTCTTGAACTCCGTCAGGCTGATGCTGTGACCACTTCCCTGGGGAACCTGCTCCAGTGCCCAACTGCCCTCAGAGTGAAGAATCTTTTTCTAATACCCAACCTAAACCTCCCCTGATGTTGCAGTACAGAGGGACAAGACACCTTTTCCTTCATGTTGCAATAGCCCACCTTTATTCTTCACAGCTCATATTTATATGGTTTTCTAATAGTATCCTGTTTAATTCCAGTTGGTTAGTAACTTGTTGCTACCCAGTTCATTGGTTAGTTGTTGCTAGAATACATGCTCACCAGACTTTCTTCTCTAATGATGTTTACATTCTTGTCTCCTGGGTGGAAGATGCTTCACAGAGGCACCAGTCCCTTCTCTCTCAGGCACAAGTTGGTTCCCATGGGACAGGCTGATGTGCAAGCTGATTCTCATGGGTTCTTGTCAGGCCAGCTGTTAGCTGTACTCAGCCAAAGTAGCAGGCCTGTGCCATGATTTTGCAAGGCTAACAAGGTTCTTATTTTATAAGGCATTACGTATATGCAACCCCCTTGTCCTAGGGTGATGTTATGATGTTTGTATTCCATTCGTGTGTGCTGTTTATGCTGGACATCATGTTCTGTGCCTTTAAGACTGACTCTGAAGAGCAATTGTTTTGCTTTAGTTTTGCTATCAGCCTCTCCCCCATGGCTGGTGGGACACAGAGACAGGCAGTACCTAGTGCTGTTTTTGCTTTTTTTTTCCTTCTTGCTTTTCACTCTGGCTCTCGCTTTTGCCTTTTCTTGTCTTCTACTTGCTCTTGATTCTGCTTATTAACTAGTTTAGCTAAACAGTCCAAATTTCTTCCTGGACTATTTCTCTTTTCCTCTTTTTGGACCTACTCGAACCTGCTCTGGACTGGGACCTGGGAACATCAAAAGTCTCCATCCTGTGGCTGCAGCAGCTGCCCCAGTGCCAGAGGGATTGATAATAGAGCGACCACCCCCAAGAGAGACTTTCTGAACTTGTCGCCGTTTTCAGAGCAGTTGAAGAGTGGTGTCATCTGGTATTGTTTATTTTGTGTGTTGGGGGGTGCTGTGTCTGTCAAATAAACAGGTTCTTTTCACTTCTCTCAGGCATTCTTCCCGAACCGGTTGGGGGGAGGGGCTGTGTGGGTTTGCTGTCTGGAGGGGCCCCCTTTGGAGAGTGTCTCCCAAATTTGCCTTAAACCAGGACATCCCTGACACAACTTCAAGTCATTCCCTTGGGTCTTGTCATTGCCCCTCCTCTTCCCCTTGTGGGAATGCTTTGTAGAAAGTGATAAGGTCTCCCTGTAAGACTCCTTTCTGCCCTGGCTACTGCAGGCTGTTGCTGGTGACCACAAAGAGGCTTCACTATCAGTCCTAGGCAGAGATTGTGATGGGATGGCTTCCACCAGTGTCAAATCAGAGGCTGACTGCTGGGGTTTCTTTCAGTCCAGAGTCTCTTCCTTTTGTTGCAATTTCCATTCCTTTTATACACACACATACAAACACACACACATATAAACACACACACACACACACACACACACACACGCACATATACACATTTATCTTTCTCTTTCTTTCTTTCTTTCTTTCTTTCTTTCTTTCTTTCTTTCTTTCTTTCTTTCTTTCTTTCTTTCTTTCTTTCTTTCTTTCTTTCTTTCTTTCTTTCTTTCTTTCTTTCTTTTTCTTTCTTTCTTTCTTTCCTTCCTTTCTTTTTTTCCTTCATTTCTTTCTTTCCTTCTTTCCTTTTTTCCTTTCTTTCTTTCCTTTCTTTCCTTTCTTTCTTTCTTTCATCTTTCTTTCAGAAGCCTCTTTGTAATTCAGAGGTTACTTTTTGATCTGTCAGGTAAAGGTAAATGCCTGCTCAGATGTTTTTGTGTTCAATTCAGCCACAACACTTACACTCATATTCTTATTTTAACAAATGTTATTTTCCAGGACATTTTCCAGGGGCGGATAAAGTGAGTACTCCTACACATGTTTTTGAATTTCAGACCCACTGATCACTAAATATACATAAATGAATGAAGGCTTATCTTACCGATTTGGAAAATATAATTTTTTTTAATATTGATTTTATTTCCCCCTTCGCTCCCTGCCTGAAGTGGTGCAAATCAAAGCATCTGCCCTTTATATCCAGCTGAGATGCTTCTAATAACTTTCTTGGGCCCAGCTACTAGGCAGAATCAAATAAAATAAGATAGATTTGCCAAGTAATGAAGGAATAAAATACTTTTATGTTTTTTTTAATAAAAAAGAAACAGTCTAGGCAAGATAATTTTAAACCATATTCTGATATTGAAGTGATTATGTACTTCTGGTCACTGCAGGTTTCTTTAAATTGCAAGAGGATCACCTTAAAGAAAGACTGAAGTGAAACAACGATGGTTGTTGAAGCAAAATATGTGATTCACAACCCGTATCTATACTAGTCACAGTTAGAGGAAGCTTGATTTATTTAGCTTTCAGATCTCTCTCTTTTCAGACTCAGAACATGCATCATCATCACTAGATAATTAGGACAGTCTTATCCAAAAGAAGAGGACAGGGAACAGCTACAAATGATGACAATGAAGCATGCAAAGACATTTGAATAGTTACTATTACCAAATCAGTAAGATAAGAAGAAAGAGGAAGAGGAATAATCAGTGCTTTTATCATTTGTCAGAACTTGGAGTATTATCATATGTAGGCTGCTTATTGTGATTTAAAGTGCATATGCTAAAGAGTGAACTTTACTACTCATATTCTTGAAGGTCACATTGTCCTGTAGGCTACAGAAGAATAAAATGCTTTGAATTTGTAGTTTAATAATCAAATTTGGTCTGTGACCTTAGTGTTGCAAATTATCTGTATATGTTTTCAAGAAAATACATCTACAGTTAAAATACAAATCCAACGGAATAATCTAAAGGTCTTTAAAAACGCATCTGAAAAGAACAGTGATGATTTTTGCTGCCTCATTATGGAGTCCCACATCTTCAGAGGAATTGTAAGGAGGAGGCCAAAAACCATTCATTGCCATTTACCCTACCTTAAACGGTTTAGAGTATCAAGGGCATTGAAGATTAAAGGAATGGCATTTTCTTGGATCTCCTCAAAGGCTCTTGACATAAATGATCACAAGGAGAACTAACCTTCTGGGGAGCTGGACTTTAGTGAATGTGCAGAAGCAGGAGATCTGAAGCCAGTCAGAAGCTACAACATTAGTGGGTGGATGATGAAACTGAGAGTGCTGAATGCTCTATGCACTGATATGGGGACTTAATTTCAATTTGGAAGAACAAATTTAAAGAAACCTACCATTTGTTCAGCAACAGATTCCGCTGATTCATGTGTTTGCTCCATGAGATTCAGCCAAAACTTTTCCAGATGGATATTCTCCATTGAGAAGCTTTCTTCCATCAAAATTTCCTGAAGGAGAAAGGAACTTCTAGTCCTTCAAAGTTAATTAGCCCACATAAATCACCTGCTTACTTCAGGAGATGCATGAGTTTCCTGACAAGTGTCAAAGTAAATATTAACTAAAGGTCTTATGCTCTGTGCGATGAATTAATGTTTTTCTAAACAAGATTATTTCATCAATGTAAATTAATATCAATTTTACTCAAGAAAATTTACCTAAGTGCCTAAACCTCAGACATAGAGTAGTCTCATAAGTTACTGGATATTTTTGTATCCAGTTGGAAATTCAACTCAGGGCTGATGAAATCAGGCTAGAAATTGTAAGTTTAAAGATTATTTAGGTACTTCATTACTTAATTATGAGCTCAGTGTTTAGATAACTTGCAGGATTATAATCAATATAGTTAAATTTTAACATCCAAAGTTAATATATTTAACATTAAATTCTTATATTCTAAGCAATAATTGATGTAAAATACATATATTCATATAAAACCATAAAAATTTTGTTGGATATGAATCAAAGGTCTATTAGTATTAAAAATTTACTTTTGGCCTGCTTCTTTCAATTATCTTTATTGGAACAATAAAAAAGTCATAATATATAGACTGTTCAAGTTCAGAAAATGTACTAAAGGCCCTCAGAATGTTTTTGAATTGCCTGTGCAGTCTCTATACAGAAACTGAGCTTGTTCTTTTATTTTTTAAAAAGTTGTTCATCAAAATGGCTTCAGTGATACATGACTTCCACTGATAAGTTCTCCTTAGGATAACAACTACTTTTATTGTGTATAGATATGTTAAAATACACATGGATAAACACACAGACACATTTACAGAAAGCAATTGCCTCAATGTTCCCAGGGTGAGAACTCTGATAATACATGACAAAACTCAGTTACCTCTTGCATTTCATGCTCGTATTTGTTTAATTTATGGAGCAGGGAAGGGGAAAGCTTTGAACAATAGATTTTAAGTGATTGATTTTATTATTTCCCAGAGGAAGATGAGCTCTTGTTCCACTGTTGTGTGTCCTGCAAGTGTGCTACAGCACCAGGAGTTATCACCTCCTGCAAGGATGGATCTGTGCTTTTTTTTTCTAGTTCTTCAAGTAAGCCAGAGACAGGAAGATGCTGAAAAAGCATTGAAAGATGCTGACAGTTGACCAGGACAATACAATGAAGAGTAGCATTGCTTTTTCAGTGTGGGTTTGAATCACAGTTAAATCTGAGATAGAGCCCAAAAAGTGAGCTGTGTTTATTCTCTCGTCCTCCATGGAATTTGCCGCACCATCCTCAATATTTCGGCATTGTGAGAAATGGTTGTTCTAATAGCTTTTGTGTAATTAGCATATAGAAATCTATCCCTTGAGCAGTTTTATTTTATACTTTTAAAGGTGGCTTGTGGCATGGTCATGGGGTGAATGACAACTTCAGTTTATTATACTATAAATAAATAATAGCTGCAATCTTTAAGACAGAAAAATGGCAATTATTGCTTAGCCCTGTGGGGTTAGCATTCATTATGTACAGCATTTCAAAACTATTGAATTCTATGGCTAGTAAAGAAGAAAGGGTAAATTACTTCTCAGACAAGTGTTATATTTAAATGTATATCACTCTTATTTAAAATATTTTCTTACAAGATATCTGCTCTTGGTAAAGGTAAATTCATGCAGGAGATAAATAGCTGGATAAATGTCATGCAAGTTGCAGCAAAGAATTGCATTTCAGCTGTGGTCTTTTGTGAATAGATCTTTAGTGATAGTAGAGGAATTGTTAACTTTTGCAGAGGTAACATAAAGTTTATCTTGGTGTTGTTCTCCATATCTAAAATTGCTGTGAGTGAACTTGCTCCATGATATATATGAGAGGAGTGTGAAAGAAGATAGTAATATTTACTGTTTCACATGCCAACTTCTGAATAATAGTGACATCTAAAGTGCATGCAATAAGCACTTAGCCCTGAGCTCAGGTGGTGTCTTTGGGCATAAAAAGGAAAATTAAGAGCCTGACTGAAAGCAATTGTATTTCACCAAGCTCATAACTGCTTGGTGAAATAAGATCCACTTTTCTCAAAGTGTTTTCTCACCTGATACCAGAATAGGAGACTGAAGAAAATCAGTGATTTTTAAAGAAAAGCTTTGGTCTTGTTTTCCTCAAAATAGTGGCACTAAAACAGGGTTATATGCTCAGTGTCACTGAAGGAAGATGAAATTATTCTGTAAGAAGAAATAGTCAACTCCTATTCAAATAGGCATAACCTCATCTTCTGATCTAGGCTTGACAAAGATGCAAATGGAGAGACTAGAAAGGAAGAAGAAGGATGAAATTAGGCTGAGAGGCATCTAACTGCAAGAAGAGTGTTTGCAATTACGTGAAAAGGTAAATGTCCAATTCTAGACACTATTATACTAATCCTTCAGCATATATTGGTATGCGCAGTCATCTATAAGTTTGTCTTTTCTTTAGGAGTTCCAAGTTATACTTTACCATAAAAAAAATTCATGAGTCACATTAGCAGGATAATTAAAAACAAACCTGGAAGAAATGGTGCTGTGTTTTAAGATTTGTATTACACTTATCTAAATGCTATTAGCAATCTTTTAATATGAAATGAAATTTAAAAAAAACAAACAAGCTGATATCCAAAACACATTTTTATAATATTGGCAATCTTTGTTTTATCCTCAAAATTACAAAGAAAATAGAGATTTTTACTTCCAAAAGATAGGGAGAAAAATCCACAGAGAAATGGCCATTTTTCTTGTGTTAGAAATGGATAATGATGACTTTTGTGTATTCTTATCTGAATAACGACAGCATAATTAGCTTTTTTGGAGGGGAAGTAAATCTCATTGTATTTTCTAATTGAAGCATTCTGTGTACTTTTGCTCAATAAGGAGCACCCATCACTGAGACAGACTTGAAACTTCATTTAGTCTTACTGGTACAAGCACAAATGTAATATTTGACTATGATTGGTACCAGATTTTTTCTTAGAATTTTATAGTCTAGATATTTCTTGGTGAATAATCAACTGCAATGTTTAATGGACAGAATAAAATATTATATCAATATGATGGAATCCTTATAGTGGCATAATTGGAAATTCAAGTGTGAATATTATTTCCCATATATTATTTCCCACATATTATTTTTTTACCTTAAAAATAAGCAGCAACTATCTTTGTGGAATTGCAAAGGTATCATCCTAAATCTTTGTTGAATATTGCCTCAGAAAAACTATCTTTGAGTCATCAAAGAGGCATTACCTCCCTCTCTTGCCTTTGGAAAAGCCAGAAGGCAACTGCTGCTTAATTTGAGGTCTCTTGTGGAAACCATGTCATGGTCCGTGTAAGGTACATTTTATCTGTGTCTTCTTTTTCCAAATTGGATTCCCCAGTTCTTCAGTGTTCTTTGTAAAGCTCATTGTAAAGGAAAAACCTTTCAAATCTCTTCTTTTGTTGCTTTTATTATAAAAGTCCTTAGATCTGTTCAATTCTCCATTAGAAACATGGGAGTTTAGCCATGCCACTGCTGGGAAGTAGATCATTAACTCTAAAAAATCAATGCATCAAACTTGAGATACATGTCAAACTCCACTGCTTAAAGCAGTAAACAGGAATTGCTGAGGGGAAGCATGTATCTCAGATTCAAGTGAATGTGGAGGGGAAAGCAATTTGTAGCTCAGAGAAATCCCCTTTTGAACAGACATAGATGTTGGGGTACCATAAGTAGACTGCAGAATCTGAATTCTATTGCTTGCTAACACTTACCTCATTAATTATTATTTACACAATGTCCTGTGCACTGTGGATATATAAATTTCAGTTTTTTGGAGTACATTATCTGGGGAAAACTGGGTATCTAGTAGGTAAACAAGGGAAATTGTTCTCTTCTAACTCTCCACTGAAATTCCATCTCCTAGGTACCTCTTTGAATCAGAGGCACTTGGATTAAAGGACTCAGTCTCCTGACTCACAGTCTTCACTCAAGGAAAGGCTTGCCAAATCTAACTCCTGAGATAGGAGCTGATAGCAGTAGAAAGTGAGAAAAAATAGTATGAATCCTCATAACTTCCCCCTTATGCAACAATATTTCCTAAAGTCATGATTCCTCAATCATGTTTATGCACAACTTGACGTAAAGGAAAAAATTAATGCTGTCATTCGCAGTACAAAAAGCTGATTATGCTGAAGTCTGTGGAGATTGGAGTCTGGAGCAAATTGCTGTGCTGAAGGTATATCAGTCTCTGTGGCTGGTATAAAACAAAAATAATAAATAACCTTGACAATATTTTTCAAAGCATTTTATATACTATGTATCTTATTGTGGCTTATTTTACTTTTTTTTTCCCTTGTTTTGCTGTCCTGTTTAATGTGGAAATCAAAGTATTATATAAAAACTCAAAACATTATTAGGGTAGGCCCAAGAGCATCAGTACTAGAAAACACTCTTCTTGCAGATTTAGAGAATGTTGTCAGTTAATATTTAAAAATTTTTCGCCCACAGATCAGTTAGTTCTAGTCTTCAGTCAGGTTATGTAAAGTATATGAGACTATAGAATATTTAGTTTTAGTTTTGATAACAAATTTAAGCATAAGATTTGCAATAGCAAAAATAAGTTGCAAACTCACATAAATTCTCAGGGTTTATTTTTCATTTCAGAAACCAAACATCCTAGTTTAAAGTTCTGATGCAGAAGATCTTTCTTCCATCTCTCTTTATTCCTCTGTATTTCAAATGTGCTAATATGTTTCTCATTTTTTCATTAAAAAAAAAAAAATCTTGTTCTGTACTATTACAGAAGCATCAGATGATTTTCAAATAGAAGTAGTACAGTTCATCCTGTAATTTTTAATAATGCATTCCAGACATGGACGTTATTAACAATGAATAAAATAAAGGAAGTCCCATATTCTGTAGACCAGCTATCAATTCTATTTTTAAAATCAAATAATTTTGTGTGTGGTCACACTCACCTTAAACAAATACTCACTATTCTGTGAGACAGATCAAATCACTATTAATGAGAAAACATAATGGTAACTGTACACTAAGAACATTGTGAAGATGAATGTTTCAAAATATTTTTAATGGACCATGTTTTTTTACCTATATATGTGAAAAAAAATTATAAAACTCTTAAATTCATACAGTCATTCCAGGGATACAAAGGAACTATGTAAATGGTGATACATCTTCTGATAATGGTGGCAAACTCATTAGTGTACTGTGATATCCATTATGGGGAACATCATACAGATGAAAGCTATTAAATGAGAAAATGGTCTTGAGTTCTGTCTCACTAAAGGAACTATGATTTATTACTCTAACTAATATAAGTAAAATGAAGGGTAAGTTGTACTTATGATGTATAGCGTGGAAATCCTAAGCCTTGCTTAAGTTTATGCCAGCACTTTGCCAGGTGCTCCAATGATAGAGTGACTGTATGGTCCAAGAGGCAGTTTCAGCCCCAGCACATTTGCTGACAGATAGAATTCTACTGATCAGGATAAAAATGCAAAGAATGGAAGAAGGAAAGTGCTGGAAAATTGTATTGCACGTGATATCAACAACCTGACAGTGTAATATGCAAAGCTTCACCCTTTAAAGAGCCTTAGAAATGGTCAATGCAGTACAAGGGCTTTAAAATCAGAAACTTATGAAGTTAGTTTAGTCTGACGATGTTTTCTCCAATCAGGAAACAATGTTTTCTTGCTTATTTCTTTACCTATTATCCTACTGTTTGGAGTCCAAATGATGTCTAATGATTAGATATCTCCAACTTGTTACTGTCTTTTTTTAATTTTGCTTATGATATCAGTACAAGGAGGTTTTTCTGCTGAGTGCCCTTCCTGTTCTCTGAGTAGCCAGCATAAAACATCTGGTACCCAGATTCTCATCTTGCACTGTCATGTACTACCTGCCTGTTTCCTCTCCCATTAGATACTTGAAAAATATTTATTTCATTTCCCGTGTATTTTCAAAATGTTCATCATCTCAATAAATGAGGCATTTTTCTACAGTAGCTATGCAATACTTGTCATTCAATATGATGTTGCCTTTTCTCATTATCAGATCTGGAATTTCAGTGTATTGAAATTTGTATTCAGGCTTGTAGTGATGCCTTGTGTTTTAGCTTTTATATTTTTCTGATTCTCTGCTGCTTGGTGTGTAACTCTGATGCTTCATATTAGCTGTTAGTAAGTTCTCTTCACAGGGTAGTTAGACAAAACAATTCCTTCCCAGCTAGAGAATCAAGGACAACCATTATCCAAAAATCATAAACAACGGTGGAGGGAAGGGAGCAAACCAGGTGGTTAATACCTCATAACCTGAAGGTATAGTTGGGCAATTAACCCCAATATAGAGATAAACCAAAACTTATAAAAGTGTAAAAACTCATGACCAGGATGCACCTTGGATTCAACCTGGATGTGTAGCCCAGTCAGGCGCTTGCACTGCCCTTTCAATAAATACCTCTTTTATTCCTTTTTCTCTGTCTGATTTCTGTTCCAGGTCAGCCTTTCTCAATAATCAGTTGTACCTTGTTCTTTAATCATTCACTTTTCATTTTCTACACTAATATAATCTCTATATATGGCAATGGTGCTATCAAACATCATCATTAGCTGCATTAGGTTTCAGTCAACCTGTACCCAGATACACACACTTTACCAAGATTTTTATCCAGGTTGTGAAACTAACTTTAAAATCTTCTAGGACTGCTGTTCAATGCTTATTTAATCAAAAATCAGCCTCACGCAAACACATTTCTTTCTATCATACATTAATTGGGAGATGATCTTTTATGCCACTTCCTTCTTGTGATCTGATAAATCCTGAAATGTAATTTTTAATTGTTTTTCCCAGCCTATTCTGTTGCATAACTGAATTATCTGCAGGCCTCAAGGCACAGATGCAAAGACTTCTATATGTGTAAAATATAAAAAAATAATATAAATATATTATATAAATATAAATATAATATAAATAATGAAATATATTGGTATCTGTGGATTACTTGAGTGTCTGTGTCTTGCTCAATGTATGTGGCATCATTTATGACTGCTTAGTCGTTTTACTCTCACCTTGCAATGTCATGAGTCGTAGCAGAACTGTAAAGTCATCAGCTGCACTTTTCAAAAGTGTCATTAAAGGTTTTCTAATGGCTCATTATAGAAGTGCTTATCTGCTTCCTTTAATTGTGAAATCGTTCCATTCCAAAAAATCCACAGCAAGAAGCTCCTTTAGCAGCCAAGTGTTTTCTCCTCTTTAGCTGTCAAGGGCCTAAGCAGTACAAGCTTCTAGCTGTGCTTCAGTACTTTCCTGAAGCATTCTCACATTCTTATTAAAACAGCTTTTCTGTATTACAGTCTTGGTTACTAGTTCTCTTCACTCTGTCAAATGCCTTCTTGAGAGTTTTTAGTAATTTTCCATGCTGTTTCAGTGTTCACACATTCTCTTTAAGACAGACCTCAACAGGATAGTAACAGCAAAGCTGAAGAGAGAAAACACTGTTCTTAAAAATTCTAGGGCATTACGTACATTCTTTGGCTTGTTCTCAGTCTTAGAGTAATACTCGTAAATTTATCCCAAAGTATGACAGAACTGCTACCATGCACATGTAGATGGTATATCCATGTTCATAGTCACTGATTTGATAACATATCCTTCTGTTCTCCTCATCCAGGTTTCATACTGATAAAAGCAGTTTTCAAGACCAGTGTTTGCTGTGAATAGAGTCTTCAGGATCATCTGTAATACTTCTACTGTCATAGCCCAACTTTTATGTAAGTGCAAATCACAGATTATTTTTACATACACCTTAATTATTCCTTCATATTTAATGTTTTTATTTTCCAACAATGATTCTGAACTTTTTGTAATTGTGAACTTAACAATTTTCTTAGAAAAAGTTTTTTGCTTCTTTCCTTCACTTTTTTTAGCATGCAATTTTAATGAAACTCATTATGGTAGATCATCTATGGAATCAACATATATAAGTGAAGAAGTACTTAAGGAGTATGACACTAAATGTTTATAGAGAAAACAGGATATTTCTGAGAATTTACCATCTCTAGGTTTAAATTTCATAGGGTGTGTTTGTTTGTTTGTTTGTTTCTCTAGCTCTACTCTGGTAACATGTGATTAACACCCATTAACAGGTGGCTTGCATTAAGGCATCCCCTGAACCTCCTGAACAACCATCTCCTGTTGTATTGTTTAATTTCATCCAGGTGAAAAGGCAATGCATTCAATGGGCTACATGGACTGATACTTCTCTATAAAATGGCTTAAAACACAGTAGATATTATTATGGCTTAATTTCAAAAGCACAATTCAAATCCTACTTGATGTACTAATGTAGGTACACCCACTTAGCAAAAATAAACAAAAAAACACTCCAAAACAAAACAATAAAGGCACTATTCACTATTCTCAAAGCTGCTGTTTTCAGTGTGGGATTTTGTCAAATTTGTGATATTTTGACATAAATATCCCATAAATGATAGGACGAGGGGAAATGACTTTAAACTTGAAAAGTGTTGGAGTTATGTATTATGAAGAAATTCTTTACTGTGAGAGTACTGAGACACTGGAACAGGCTGCTCAGAAAAGTTGTGGATGCCTCTGTCAGAGACTAAAATATTATCATTTATAACTTCAACATTTTCATTAAGGACTTAAACTAAAACTATGTTACAAAAGGTTCAAAGAACACTACCACACCCTGAACCCGGCTCTGAGAAGCCTTATACAGTTCACTGATGAAGATGAGATAGAGTAACAAATCAGGGCAACAAAGCACAAGCCTAAAACCTTCAGGGAGGAGACAGCTATCAGACACCAGGGCTATCAGCTGCCAGGCTGGCACAGAGCCTCACACCAAAGGGTAGGGAGAGAGGCTTTGGGTGTGTGTTGGAAAATTTCAGGTCAGAGGTAATGACCGCCCATCCTCTGATGTGTAGAGGAGCCCAGCTGAGGGGCCATTTCTGGTTTAGTTTTGGGGAGTATTTTGTTTATTTTTGCTAAATGGAAGTGCCTACACTAGTATATCAGTTGGGATTTGAAATGTGCTCTTGAAATGAACCCATAATAACATCTACTGTGATACTGTGCTTCCTTCTCTCGAGGGAAAGTTTATCCACAGCAAAAGAGGATGGATGACAAGACCCATCAAGGGCCCCCTACCAAGGGATCCCCAGACCCTGTACCAGAGCAATGCAGCATGATGCAACAGAGCTGCATTGCTCTGGTACAATGATGCAACTGGCTCCCTGCAAGTGAGACACCAGGGCATTCCCACCCCGCCCAAAGCAGACTGTGTGGCAGTGTGTGGCACAGTGCAGCCATGGCAGGGGACCCTCACCTTCAAGAGGAGCAGATGAGGGGAGCAATGAGACGTTGTTGGGACCCTCGGATAGATGATATGCTCCCTGACACTCTCCCCCTGTTCCCCTACCATGTACACTTCATTGTCTCTTTCTTTCCTTCTTTTATCTTTCTTTCTCCTTGCCTCTTTTACTATTAAATAAAACATATCAATCTTCTGGCACCAAAATCTAACCTCATTTGGTTTTAATCTCATTTTGAACCTTCAAAGTTCTTTCTGTTTTTATACACAGAGACTTAATTTTCTTTGCTCCTCTGAGTTTAAACCGGATCGCAACAGCCCCACCACTTGAAATGTTCAGGACCAGGTTGGGTGGGGCCCTGAACAACCTGGTGAAGTGCAAGGTATCCCTGCCCGTGGCAGGGAACTTGGAAGTAGATGATTTTTAAGGTCACTTCCAAGCCAAACCATTTTATGAGTCTATGATTCTATAAAAAAGGAATCAGTCCCCAAGGTGTGTTCTGTGTCACTCCACTCTGGGAGGGAATAATCAGTGGCAAAGGAACATAGGAACCTTATTGCTGATCAATAATTTTTAACATGGTTGTCAAGGTAAAAAAATAGCACAAAAGACAACCTAGAATTAATAGGACAAAAATATTCTTTTACTAATAGACCAAGTTATTGCAGATAGAATTAAGTATTCTCTGAATCTTTTTTTGCCCAGATCACACGACTTATTTCTGCATACTAATTTCCTTGTGTTTTCCAACAGCCGTGCTTCCACCTGTGAGTAACACCAAAGTATGAACATTTTCCTAAGTATTTTGTAGAGTTTATATCAGTGTTGGTAAAAACAAAAGGAGTTGAGTTAGGGCTGAGGAGAATTACAAAAATGAGTGGTTCATGGGAAATTGAACTCAAAGCTAGGTTATAATTGGGTTGGCATTCTAGGGGCTAAGTAGTTAAATAAACCACTAAATGTCTTACTTTTGACTTCTGGTACTTAGTTTTGCACAAGAAATATGAAATTTCCTTTTAATTTCAAAAGTAAAATATAACTGAGGAGACAAAGAACCCAAGAACCCATGTTAATAAAGGATTAATACCCTTTAGCCAAAAGAATTCCTCAAGACATCAGTCAGTCCAGATACAGTCTATGTCTCATTTTTGTTCAAAAATGATGAATTCCTGTCTGTATGTGATAAGTAGCATGCTCTGCAGTAAAAGGAAACAGGGTTTTGTCTAATCAGAATCCACCTTTTGCCCCCCGAAAAGTTGCATCATTTCAATTCTATTCTAAGTACTTTGTCAATATTTGGAGGAAGGGCAGGAAAATCTTAGAATTTTATATTTTTATATTTTTAGCACAAAATCATTTCAGGTTGAATGCATATTTCTAACATACAGTAAGGAAAGATAATATTCCTCCAGTTCTTAAATAATCCATGTACATTTCTTTTCAGACTGGAGACTTTTATTAACTGAACTGAACACCATCATGTCTTCAGGCAACATGTATTATACATTCAATTACCATAGTTTAAGCTAAAACATCAAGATTAAGCTCTCCAAAACAGCCTAAGGGATTTAATCTCATTATATTCACGATGAAGAATTTCACTGGGATCTGAGTCCCTAACTCCCTTAGGTGTGTTTAAAATATTAGTCAAAATTCCCATTTTATGAATATGAGTTAAAAATTACCTTAATGGATCTAAGTTTATTGCTTGTGTGGTTTCTAGGTCAAATCTGGTAAATTAGAACTTGAATTACCTGCTTCAATGTTAGCTAACTATTCAATTGGCCTTTTTTACCACCACTAAGATATTTTGCGAAAAATTGACATCCAACAGGATTAAATGAGATGAAGGTAAACTACAACTTCACCTCAGTTACTTTTGCCATTTACTAACACTCAAATACACTAGAATATATCTAGGGTAATTGTCTTATCTTAAATTGAATTTAATAGAAGTGGTATGTTTTAAATGAAATTCATATTTTAAATGTTAAATCTGTAAAAGTCTCTGGAAAGATGATCATGTCTAAAAATCAGGTATTCTAGTAAATATGTGAATGTAGAATAAAGCAATAGTCTTTAGTTTTTTGTTAATGGCACTGATAAATTTCATTAGAAAAGTTAATATATATTGTTAATGGCTAGACATGATTATATGGTCTGTATATTCAAAAGGCTCCTGTGCTGTCTCTTGTTTATTGTTACTTATACAAAGGTGAATGGGGAGTGATTTCTGATATAAGCAAGAGAGAAGGATGAAACGAGCCTGCAGCCTCTACACCTATGGAAGCACAGGGTGAACCCAGAAAGGGAAGATGTTAAGCAGTGAGCAAACCCATCCCATTTCTGACATCTGAGCCACCATTTAGGTCCCTTATGGTAATGGCATTTGGTGAGTCTCCTAGTTTTCCAGTCTTTTAATATCTTTAATTTTTTACCCTCATGTCATTAAAAATATTTCTCTTGCAAGAAGAAGCTCTTTTGTGGTGGACAATTCCTAAACCCTATTGACAGATAAGTTTGAAAAACCTTTTACTTTTATTAGAAGATTGATTCTAATCCAAAAAAGGTAGCATTCATAAAAAGAATTAAACTGCAGAGGAAAGCAATTTAACTAAACCCTTGATAAACTCTTAGTCTTGTAAGAACACCTAAGCAATGGTAAATGTTGACATTATTGCAGAATGGAAGACAGATATTAGCTAGTTGATGTGGTTCAGGAATAATCAGCTAGGGCGTATCTTATCGCAAAGATAAAATTTAGGTTACCTGTTATACTGTCATTATATTTAATTTTTTTCCACCACTGCAATCAGTCTTGGAGATGTTCATACATAAATAAGCATAGAAACCTGAAATTTCAGATTTATCAGAAAGTTCTCTTCTGATCTGACAGACAAAAACATATTAAAAGTAAACGTAATTTGTCATCAAAGGCTCAGATACTAAAGTATGGTGTACTGATAATGAAAATTTATGTAGCTTGTATTGCTAAAGGTAATTATCACTTCGTTTAGTCTCTATACTGAATAAAAGCTGTGGCTGTATCACAGTATATCATTTTACCAGCAAAAGAACTCAGTACAACTAATCTAACCTGTCCCAACTGATAATATGTTTTCCAATTTCTATGAATAAAAATTGTGACGAAGTTGTAATAAATGCAATTTTCTCTCTGATTTACAAACTGTTTAATGTTTGCTAAAGTCTAATTCAAACATTTATATTCCTATCACTTTTGTTTTTATTTGAAGTAGTGTAGTTTATTCCAAACATTGGTAGTTATCAAAAAAAATATTAAAATAATATGAAATTCAGCTCAATCAGGTATGTTAACCAAGGTGCTCTGCCTTTTTTTTTCTTTCTAAATTAGGGAGATTTGAAAGCGATGCTATTGGTCACTTGGGACTTGATCCTGGACAAGCTTTCCTCATATTTTCTTTTCTAAAAAGAAACAATTGTGGAGTTTTAAATGTAGAAATAATCTTCATGAGAAAAATTACAGATTTTAGTCCAATAAAATGGTGATCTTTGCACAATTAATTTTTTTTTTTTTTGGTGGTCCATCACATTGTTAGCATGGAGAACAATTAGACTGCATCATGGTGTTCAATGGAGAGTATTAAAATTCAGCACAAATGCCTAAAAAGCCAATTACCCAATGGAGTATTTTCTCCATTTCTGGGAAGACATTCACTGTGCTTACAGTTCAACACATTATATCAAAATTGTAGTTGAAACCCACTGATTTATGTTTTCTGAAGCATCAGAAGCTTTGTTCAGCTTTGTTTTTGTTATGGAGACTGAGGTGTAGTAGTTTCCCTCCATTTTAGACATAGAAACAGTGATATGAATGTGATTAGCTTTAAGCCCTTTTAGTATAACCTCATGTGGCATATTTTTACTGCAGTCTTAAAATTACCTCACTTTTTTTTTTCCTTTCTCAGTTTTATAATGGTAATTCTAACTCTGCTTCCCAGAAATATGCAGGTGAAATAGATTCCTTCTATTCATTGACTTTCTGAATAAAGCTGGTAATTCTAATAACTGGATGTAACTTTTGTTATGAATCTATTCCAGTCACCTGCTACATTTCTGAAGATTATCGGTTCACAACTCTAAATATTTGCAGTTCTTCCACTTACCTATTTTTTTCTATCTTGCTATTTCTAGGTCTCTTTCATTTAAATAGCCTTATTAGTAGTCACAGGATGTTATTACAGCTGCAAGTCAGAATCTGCTCTCTCCTCTGAATTTAGAAATGCTTCCACAAGGACCAGGACCAGCAGGGTCACACCCAGGTAAGATAAGAACTCTGTGTGCATCTGGCATGCAGGTGCTTGAGGTACATTAAAAAGTCCACAACTGATGTGTAAGCTTAGCTACCAAGAAGTTGAATGTGGACCTCATGATGACAAAAAGTGTTCAATATTATTATTGGAAGAAATATCTTTTGTACTATTAGAAAGAGAACAGAATGGTTAAAGTCAGGTTATGCTGCATTTTTCTCAAAAGCTTAGCTCTTGTGATGCTTCAAGGAAACCATATCTCTTACCTTGTCCAGAAAAATTATTACAAAGGCAAAGAATTTGAATGGAATCACAAAATATTGGGTTGGCAAGAAGCCCCCAACAGAAATTGATGAAGACAAGAGCATATTTTTATTTTTTTTTGTCTTTTAAAATATTTACATATTTCCTACCAAATACCCCAGCCTTTTGGAAAGAAGCACATTTCTCCATGAGAATTATATCAACTAAAAGCTGCTGAAATACAGAATTTGTCTTATGGAAAATGTGAGACAAGGCCGTGTGATGCTGCATTTTTTTAATACTAAAATTCAGTTGTTACAATGTTTTTCCAGACATGAAAGAGTGAAGCACAACCCACATCTTATATGGACATCTCCTACAGATATATTTCCTTCTATGTAATTCTTGAGTAGTACAGTCATGGTTGTGGAATACAATAAGGGTGGCCATATCCTTGTTGATGTTTTCAGCTTTACATGAAATAATTAAATATTCATTGAAGCAGAAAGAGAATAAGAATTACTTTATTGCCTTCTGGTTAGAGAGGAGTAATAGGAATTGCACTCTAGTCCTTTACTCCAATAATACCTTAATATGAAATTCTTTAATAAGAAACCCATTAGCATTCATGGGAAAAGGAACTGTAACTCAGGTCTCTTCTTCTACTTGAAGACTAGAGTAATTCTCATTACATCAGGCTATTTCCAATCCAATATATATTTAATTATATATACATACTTAAAATTTCAACAAATTGGAATTAGAAAACCAGTTCCTCATCTTCAACTTACTTTGTAGATTTTTGGTGAGCACATATGCATCAGATATTCAGATTATTCATTCAGAAAAATAATAGCTGGTTTCCCCACATTATGGGTGCTGAAATCCTGAATTAAACTAGAGCTTTACAGACCTCCTTTCTCAGTATTTTTCTCTGAACCAGAAGCTATTTTATTGCATTTGCAAAGCAAGGTATCATAAACCTAATTTGACTATAAGGACTAATTTACAGTTGTCTGGCTATGAAACATGTAGCCACTCCTGATTTATACAATCAGTGTAAACAAGAAGCTGCACTTTACAAACGTGAATGAAAATTATACTCAAAAATTCAAAAGCTAGTCAGGCTCCCATCAAATAATAGAATAAAGAGTATAAACTTAGATTCTTCCTGGATTATTTTACCTTTTCTTCCTCTCTTCCTCTTTTCCTGCCTACTCCCCATTTACATTCTTGTTTCAAAATTATTCTCTGCTAGGCTTCAAATGATGCATGTTTGAATTAATAGATACACCTGAAGGATTGAAGTCTATGTTTAGGTATTGGTTAAATGTTTATCTATATTGATTTCTAAAGCTCACTTATAGATAAGATACATAATTTAAAAGGAAGAATATACATTCCTTCATTATAAAGCCTTCATTTCAGTGAGTTCCTTAAGCATTCATCTTTTTTAACACTAGATATCTTACTTCATTTTCTTTAACCAGGCTATGCTTTACTTTAAATTAGTTAAGAAATTAGGTACTTGGCTGTATCAGGACCTTAAATCTTAAAAGAAATTTAAAATTATTGCCATTGGTTAAGCAGTTGATTTTTACCAAAAGAGCATTAACTGTAGTTTTTATGCTGATGGTGATGCAGTTTATGCAGATAATTAAAGAGATTCAATTTTCATTTTCATTATATGCTAAAGTATCTTCTCAATCCAGATTAGATTTAATAGAGCTATTTGCATGCACATTTGATTGATTTGAGGCTTTGTCATGTAAACAAATTGATATTGTTAAAGTTATTGACTGACTTACCCTGTATTTCCTTTTTTATTGACCTATTGAAATATTGTCAGCACTATAAAAATCTTTTCGCTAAGTGCTAAACTTGAATCAATAAGTTTATTGATGTTCTGTTTGTGGAATGACTAAACAATACTGATCTCAAAGGCCTTTCTGGAATTTAAGCATTAGTAGTATAACTTTTAAAATGACTGATCAAACAACTAAATATCACCTAAATAGATGTAAGATCAANAAAAAAAAAAAAAAGTTATTTTGTGTTTGAATTTAAGAAATGGAATCATTTTATACTGACTATTTACAATTCATTCAAGAATAATTGCATAAAACTCAGTGAGAATAGTTTAAACACTACAAGCTCATATGGCAAGTGCATGCTAAAAAAAGTAATAGGAACACCTGTACAGCTCAGCTGCACAAAAACAATTTTAGGACTTTGTTTTGAGATGTGTTAAAGGACAACGTCTATTTGTTTTAATAGTGTAAAATAGTGATGATAAAAAGAAAGGTTTTTATGAGCCCTGGAGAGCAGGATTTACAAATTTATCCTAGTAATCCAAATATTCAGTACTCAGCAGACTCTCTGACTAACACAACAAACATTGTGGTAGTGTTTTAGTAAGATTATTGTTGATAAGAAAATGTTGAAGTTACTGAGTAGTATCAAGGTGACAAAAGTGAGATGGTTACTCCCCTCTTTCAGGAAGATGAAGGTCATATGGTGTATAGGGTAATAGAGACATATATCTCACTGAGGCAGCTCTGTACACTTTCCAAACTGATGTGTTTTCAAACTCCCTGAAAAAAATGGGGTGAAGTTTCTTTGAACTATTTTCCGTAAAGCTTTCCAGTGAAATTAGTTAAATAATAATTCCTCTGAACAAATACTGTAAGATGTAGTTGTGAAGGTATCTCTGTGGAATATCTCAATGTTATACCTCGTCAGTGTGTTAAAACAGATTATCATCAAAATTTCAATGACCAATGGCAAAACTTTTATTGTTTTGTTTAACTTGCTTCATTTGCCAAAACGTTTTAAAGCAAGGCGTTTAGGAAAACAGGAAATTTCTTGTCATTGGTTTCAATAAATGCTAAATTTAATGTATAAATCTAGAAAATAAGTCTGAGCATTCAAAAAAGTCTTCCTTATATCTAGAGAAAATTACCCTCTTTCAGGCCCTGCTAACAAGTTTGTCACCATTTTTCTTATAGGCTTCCTGTAAATATTGAAGGACTGCAATAATATTTCCCCAGAAGCTTCTCTTCTCCAGACTGAACAACTCCAACTCTCTCAGCTTGTCTTCTTAGGACATGTGTTACATCCCTCTGAACATTTTTGATTCTCTCCTCTGGATCTGCTCCAATAGATTCTTTTCCTCCCTGTGCAGTCTGGGTGCAGTCTTCTGGGTGAGGTCTCACCAGAGTGGGGTAGAGGGGCAGAAGCAACTCTCTCGACCTCTTGTTACAGCCCAGGATACAGCTGGCTTTCTGGGCTGCAAGAACACTTTCAGATCACATCCAATTTTACATCCATTCATAGCCCCAAGTCCTTCTCAGCAGGGTTGCCCTCAATCCCTTTAAGACTGTATTGATACCAAGGATGGCCCCCACCAAAATGCAGGACCTTGTGCTTGACCTTGTTGCACCTCCTGAGATTCACTTCTCTAGCTTGTTCATGTCCCTCTGGATGGTATCCCATTCTTTAGGTGTGTCAGCTGCACCACTGAGTTTGCTGTCATCTGCAAACTTGCTGAGTGTGCACTTGATCTCTTTATGTTTTTGATGAAGATATTAGACAGTACTGGTCCCAGTAAAGACTCCTGAGGGACACCATTTATCACTTATCTCCATTTGTCACTGATCTCCATTTGGACATATAGCCTTTGACCGCTACTTCCATATGTTCAGATTTTCCTCAGGTGGTCATGAACTGTATCATCTCTTGCAGTGTAAGGGAATTTGCTCTCCCATTTCCTGCCTTGAACTCCATCTGAGCAAAGGGTGTGGGAAGAGAGGTTGCCAGTGAAGACTAAGGTTAGAAAGCTATTGAGTAGTTCTGCTCCCTCTTCCTCTGTTGTTACCAGGTTGATGGTGCTGTTCACCAGAGAGAGTATTTTCTCTGACCTATGTTTTCTGTCTGACATAGCTGTAGAAGCCTTTCTTTGTATCCTTGCCATGTTCAGGTCCTGTTGTGCTTTGATTTTCATGACTCTATTCCTACAAAAGTGATCAGCGTGTTATAGTCTTCTCAGGAGACCTGTCCCTGCTTACACTTCCTTTTCCTTCTTGCTTTTTAATCTGACCATCAGGTCTTGACTCAGCCATAGCAGTGTCTTGCCTTCCTTTCTTGATTTCTTACACATGAATATCAAGAGCTCTTGCACTCTATGAAAACATGCTTAAGGTCATGCCAACTCTGCTCTGGTCCATTGTCCCTGAGGGCAGTTTCCTGGAGGATTCTACTGACTGAGTGATTGAATAGCTGGAATTATGCTTTTGTAAAATTTAGGATCTTTACTTTATTCCTCACCTTATCCATAAGCCTCACAACTGAGAATTCCAACTGTGCATGAATACAGCATCTCTGACTATCTCCAGTTGTGACAGCACTGATTAACTAATTCACATCAGGTTCAGTATTGTATCCTGTCTGATAAGGCTGTCTATTAGCTGGCTTAAGAATTTATCCTCAATGCTTTTCAGGAATCTCCTGCCTACAGCTCACCATGCCACTTTCCCAGCAGATTTTGGGGAGGTTGAAGTCCCCCTGGTAGATGAGAGTCAGTGAGGGCAACACCTCCTGTAGCTGGAGTATGACTTCATCAATAGGTTCTCTTGATCAGGCAGCTTGCAGAAGACAGAAGCTACAGGGTTCCCTTTATTGCCTTGGTCTCTGATTCTTACCCACAGGCTTTTGGCATGCTCATGGCTGCTCTTCAGAGACAGCTCCTCACACTGCCCATTTCTTGATGCAGAGGAAAACCCCTCCACCTCTCCTTCTTCTCCTGTCCCTTCTGAATTGTTTGTTTTTTCCAATGTATTTCCCTGCAACTGGAATGATTGAAGAAAAAATAACCTGTGCTCCCGATTCCCTTACTAACTGTTCTAAGGCTCTGAAGTCTCTTTTGATTGTCCTTGGACTAGGGATTTAATTTTAGACTGTGGGTGGCATCTTCATCACCATCCACATGGAAGAGCATTAACAGAGGTCTGTACCAGATTGGGAAATTTGTCAGTCATGTCCATAACCAGGGCCCCAGTAAGTCGTGTGACTTCCCTAAGAGGATGGTCCGTCAGGAATATTGGACCCTCTGTTCCCTTCTGAAGGGGGTGATGTTCATGGAGGTGGTTGTGATACTAGGCACACCCTGGCAACATCTTTGGCAGACAGACAGTTACCCACACCATCCACTGATGGTCCTCCCAAATCCAGAGCCTCATAGTTGTTGTACAAAGGCTGCTGGGAAGGCAAGGAGGTTCTCCTAAAAGTTTGTTAAATAGGCCATTTATAACAAAGTGTATAACTAGGCAGAAAACCTGACCTGTGACCCACAGAGATGGATGGACTGATTGTATTCCTCACAAGAAAAAGCACAGTTTCTTTTGCAATAGCTGCTTGAGGAAAAATAATATTGAATATTTTTTTCTGGTGGAAATAATAGAAAAAATAAGTATGTTGAAGATACGCCCTTAAATTTTAATAAAAACAACAGAACATTACCTTGTGTTTGATATGAATGTCATTCTGCATGGTTTTCCATACTTTTATATAACTATATTGATCCTGATTTA
>VZTB01012203.1:476521-496520 GCA_013397245.1 Thryothorus ludovicianus | reverse complement strand
TGATTTAAAAAAAAAAAAAGCATAAAGAAGAAAAGTTATTATAAGCTAAATTCATAATATTTACTTGTAATTTTGTCTGTCCTTCACATCTCTTATCTGCTGTACAAAATTGTTGGTCTATACGTAGTTCAGAACATGGGCCTGTTCTTTTAAGGCATGTTCAGTAGAAATAAACTGCACATCTAATGTCATTTTCTAACAAGTCAAATAAATCAAGTCACAGCTTCCGTCAAGATAAGAGCAATGAGTTACTATGAATGCAGTAGCAGTTGAGAAGAATCTTATAAAATAGGTATTTGTAATGTATTTGCATTATAGTAGATGCCTTTGATTGTAAGGGCTTCTAATCCATTTATATGTAGGTTTTGTTGAATGATTAATGTGCATTTAAGCTATCATTTTCTGGAAGAAAATAATATTTACCTATGAACATTCACATTTTGATTATAATTGTCTTTAAAATGCATTTATCTGTGATGTAAAGCAGGAATATCATAAGAACTGATTTGTTTATCAAGTTACAGGTTATCATGGTGGCTAGATAAAAAGCATATAGGTGAGATCTTTCCTTCAACCTTTTTTCCTCGCATTTTTGTTTTTCCATTGTGATAATTAAAAGGGAAGTCACACACTAAATGTGATGAGGTTTTGCTATTATTTTCTTCCTACTAATATTTAAGATAAATTTTTTAAGAGACAGAGAAAAAACTCAAATTCGAAATAAACAGTATAAAGTAATGTTTTATACTTATATTTATTCTGGTGTTTAACTTGCAGGAACATATCAGAAAGCAAGTTTTCAAAAAGCATACTTGTGCCTTTGAAAATCAAAAGTCAGATGATCAGTACATATATATGTATATATAGTACATAAATATATGCATATAAACCACATATAACATACATATACATACACATGCATATATATATATATACACACATATCCTATTTCAGTGCTATTCCTTTAAATGCAATTCTATGAGCTTATATCTATTGTGAAGATTTTCCCAGAATTTTCCTGTCCCAGAGAAAATGTCCTCTAGGGATACTGAGGCAAAAAAAAAATCAATTTACTTTGACGTACTTGGTCAATCACAATCAACAGGTCCATCTTGAAAATGTACAATGTATAAAGCAAAATTTTTAGGAAGATATTCATTGAAGAACATGTGAATTTAAAATTTATTAGGAAAATATCAGATCAGCTCACAAATTATACAGGAAGAAAAGGAAATTTAACAATCTAGTATACAATCTTCTAGTAATTATTCCTTATTCTGTATTATCATCCAAGATTTTCTTTAAAATAATTTTTTGTTTAATCATTTCCACATAATTGATAATCCCATAATGGTACACACTGCATCAATTTTTAAATGGCCTTAAAATACTTGAAATATATACATTACCTTTTATATTTTATCATCAAAATATTTTTATTCTAAATAAAGAAGCTGATCTTTATTACATATAGGTTTTACTTAAATATATGCATTTACCATTGAATGCTCAGTTTTACCTACTGAATACACTTTAAATTTTATGTAATTTTTTATCAAAAATCGGCGTCTTAGGTACACATTTAAGTATGTCACTGGATTATAAAACAAGTGTCAGACTAAAAATGGAATATGTCACATTTAAAAAAAAATAAAAGGGCAAAGAATCAGGGAAATAAATTTGGCTGTACTCACAGATGACTCACAACAAATGAAAAATTAGAGTATAAAAATTTGTGTTGTTGGCAACTTATTGAGTTGATAATTAGTGCAAAATATTTATAAAACAATACTTTTGACCTCCTGTCATCAAATTTCACCAGACCAAATAGGTTGGATGCTGCAAAAATGATGTGCATACTCATTTTAATGTATTACACAGACATTGTTCATAAAGTACAAAATTATTTTAAAATTTATTTTTGTAATGAGATAGTCATTTTTTAGGCTGCTATTTCTACTTTCAGATCTACATTTAGATTTTTTTTAAAATTTCCTTCAGGTTATGTCATCAAAATGCCATTTCTCATTATCTTTGGGACTTCTTTATTAATAAGAAGGATCCTTGAGGTCAGTTCATCTTGGTGGAGAAGGGAATATACTCTAATATAAAGAGATATTAAGCTGGCTGCACAAATTTATTTCCCTTTGTAATAGCTCTGGAAATATTTACTGACCTAACTTACCTGCTACAGAACATAATAGAGAAAAGTTTCCAAAAATGTTTATATTGTCTGAGTCACCCAGAAAGCTTAATTAAAGGAAATCCACCAAGACCACTTTATTCTTCAAAATGTGATTAAACATGCTTTTAGCTCTGATAATTACCACATTTAGACCTTTTAACTGTTTAAAGCCCTTTCCAAAATAAATTATAACCAAGATATAGTACACTTTAGGGAAAAAAACAACCTTCTAAAAACTGGAAAAGAATTGATACACATATTTCTAAGTAAATGAGGATTTTTTTGTCCAGCAGTCAGGAGGATGCAACCACAATGCTTTTCTTTATGTGTAATTTTATGTTTAGACTGTATCAGTGCATCCCAATCTACCTTTTTTTACATTTATCTAATATGCATGTTTAAGAGTTATAAGTAAGACCTCAAAAGCCTGTTCACAAAAAAGATGTCACAGAACCTGAGATAATGAACCCATTTCAGTCTTTAATGAAGTCAATGGAAAGCACTTTAGTGACCACAGCACACTTTGAGTCAGTCTCTAATGCAATTGTGATGTACTATCTAGGAAGCATAAAATTTTAAACTTAAAATTCAGATAAAAATGGCCTGGAACATTAAACATCAGAGTGACTTATGTCTGCCAAAAAAAGCCAAGGTTCGCTGTGAAAAGTACCTTATTTGACATATCTGCTGACTTGTATTTAAACAGTGTGAGAGCCTCTGTAAGTCAATAAAGGAAGGAAAATAACTGAGCTCCTGGCAGAAAGTATGAAATGAGAATGAGACTTTAACTACCAGACAGTCAAGGTCTGATCCAATTCTCATCAAAATCAATATGAAATGTAAGTGTTATCTTATAATTTCCTTTGTTGAATGATGAGTTCTGCAGAGCTGCAATAATAAAGTTTTGTTAATGATGTTGGAGACGAGACTGTCAGTTAATGTCTCCAAAACTGGGCGCCCCAGACTGCAGCAACAGCTGACACACACTCAGAAATCTCTAGGCAAGCTTATAGGAATCAAAAATAATAGGTTAACTAGAACTTTTATACTTCATGGGAATCAATTTGATGAAAATAAAACTTTAAATGACAATTATTTGTTCTTTTTTGGCTTATTAATCCCAGCTTGCTGCAAGCATGCTCTTTGGACCAACAGAGAAAATAGCTGTTGACAAAGACAGTTTTTCACACTGAAATTTGTTTTGGAATCACAGATTACTGTAAAGATCTGAATATCACCTGAAGAAGAAAGATATGCCCATATGCAATATGCAATATGCCCAGCTGAAAAAAAACAACTTTCACAAACATTGAGGTCCTGAAATGAAGATGTCTTGTCTACAAAATGATTTGTTGTAACTAGATGTTAAATTATTAGAAAGAAGAGAAATAATGAATCTACACGGCTGTCTAATTCATAGATATCTCTGAATGTGTCTCAAGAGATTCTTCTTCAAGTAATCTCTACAAATCTAAATTTACAAACCCATGAGAATGGAGATGAGAAAATACTTCTCTACATAAAAAAGATTATTAACCTCTTTTATATTCTTACTTGTAGAACAGTCCTCTGACCTACTCAAGATCTCTGAGACCATTTGATAGAACTAAAACATTTCCTCATCTGAATGTAGGTTTTTTTTTGAGATATTGCATCTGAACCTCAGTTTTAGTTTACTTTTTATTTATTCTGAAAAGTTAAGAATACAGATAAAGCAAAGAATTACTTCCAGTCCTCTGCAAAATTCAGCACTAACTTTCTTTTGAAGCTAAAATAATCTCCATGTATCAACATTTAGGACAGTATGCAGGTACTTCACCAAATCAGAAATAGGCTAAAGAGAAGAAAAATAATTTTGCAGGGAGCTATATTTAAAAAAAAAAATGGAAATATTGAGTGTCATTTCCATTGTAGAAAACCTAGTTTTATATGAGAGACAAGCTGATTTTCTTCCCAGTGTATGAAAAACAATTTAATTTCATTTAATTTTATTAATCATTAGGTAACCATATTCTTGTCCTTGTTTCTCTTTACTGGCAATTCTCTACTTAATTGCCTATGAAAATAGAAAAATAATCAGAGTAACATAAAAATCGTTATATAGTCAGAGTTAGCCAGTTTGAGTTATTTGGTATATTTATATTTAGATCGGATTCTCTTTTTTGTTTGAACCCTTTGTGGGCATTTCATCTTTTCAGGCTTGTATCAGTGATGACAGGCTCCTTGAGTGAAAAGCCTAATCTTGAATCCAGCATAATTCTTCTACTACTTGAATGATCTGACAATTTTCCTGCAGCAATGAAATTTAACTGAAGCTGAGAAAGAGAAAGAGTATGTTTTAGAAAATCTGGTTTCAGAACAAAAAGAAGCATGTAAGTGGGTAAATACCAAAGTGTACTTTGATATTTCTGAAGAGCTTTTTTTCTGTAGCCAGAAATCTCACAGAGGATTATGTTTCCACCCCAGGTCTACTGATCTATCAATAAATTGTCAGCTTTGATAAGCAGGACCTCTATTAAGTGGATCATGTATGTTGTGGTTTTAGCTTTGTATCACATTCAAGGAAAGGGATTGTGAAAAAAAACATGGGTCACATTTGGCAGATGCTGCCTGAATTTTCATTAATTTTAATGGCAGTGTTGTAAAACAAAATGGCAAGGACTCATTAAGCTTCCACAAAAAAACAAACAAAAAAAAATTCCAAAACCAACACAAACTATCACCCACAAAGAGTATCTTTGGGCATAAGGGAGATACAAACACCTTTCAAAGTCCTAAGGTCCCACAGACCCATTTCCAATGGCATTTCTTACTTTTTATTATAAAGAATTTATCTTGAATTTGACTTTTTTTTTAATTAATCTTTGAAATATTTGAGGTCAACTACTTATCTGTCTTTTGATTTATTTATATAAATTGAAGTGATCATAGCTGCAATACTGTCATACATTTGAATTGCATATGTAAGCACATGAAAATTCTCAAGGTGCTAGATGACAGTTCCTGAATATTTATTTATCTTCAATCGTCCCTCTTCTTGCTTCAGTGGTCTTCATATTTCGAGAAGAAGGCTGAGAAAATACATCTTTCTGGATTAGGTTACCAGTTACAAGAGTGTGTAGTTTGTGTGCATGTGCATTTGTGTTTACACACTTGCTTGGAACAGTGAATATACTTAGTGGGCATGGTGGGTTGACCCTGGCTGGATGCCAAGTGCCCACCAAAGCCACTCTATCACTCCCCCTCCATAGCTGGACAGGGAAGTGAAAATGTTACAAAAGGTTCATGGGTTGGGAAAAGGGCAGGGAATAATCACTCATCTATTACAGTCACGGGCAAAAAAAAAGACATAGCTTGGGAAAATTGGTTTAATTTATTATCAGTCAAAATGATACCAACATAAATGAGAAGCAAAACAAATCTTAACAATACCGATACCTTCACCCCACCTCTCCCTCTTATCTTAACTGACCTTTATTCTTGATTCTCTACCCTTTCCAACCACATGGTGCACAGGGAGGGGGGGTTATGGCCAGTTCATCACAGGTTGTTTCTGCCTCACTTTCCTCCATCTCCTTACCTGCTACACCATGGGGTCCATCTCATGGGAGACAGTCGTCCACAAACTTCTCCAATGAGAAGTGAGTCCTTCCCATGGTTTACAGTTCTTCAGGAACAGCTCTGTTGTGGGTATCTTTCCATAGGGTGCGGTCCTTCAGGAACAAGCAGTTCCAGTGCTGGTTCTCAGAGGGGTCAAGATTCCTACCAGGAAACTGGCTCCGGCATGGTCTTCTCTCTTCATGGTTCTGCAAGTCCTGCCAAGAGTGGCTCCAGGTTTCCCACAAGGTCACAGCTGTTTTCTAGACATCTAAAACCCTGCTCCAGAGTGAGGTTCCTTCATGCTGGGAACTGCACATGCATCTCTGCACCACTGACTTCCTTGGGCTGCAGAGGCACAGCTGCTTTGCCACGGTCTTCACCACTGGCTGCAGGGAAATCTCAGCTCTGACTAATGCAGCACTTCCTCCACCTCCTGCACTGACCCTGGATCTTGTTGAGTTGCTCTACTCACAAGTTCTCACTCCTCTCCTCTGACTGTGATTGCATCTACACAGTAACTTCTCTTCCTTCTTAAATATGTTATCTCAGAAGCTTTACTATCATCATTTTGGCTCAGCTTTGGACAGAAACAGGGTAATTTCTGCAGGCATTGGCTCTGTTGGAGAAGGAGGAAGGAGGAAGCTTCTACCAACTTCTCAAAAAGCCATCCTTGTAGCTTCCCCACCTTGCTATCAAAACTAGGCCATGCAAACCCAGTACAGGGGGAGATTTTAAGTTAAGACATCTTAACTTAGACATACTAAAATAACCATTTTCTGATATATGCTGTGTATCAAGGGGCACTTGCAGAATCAAAGTTGGACAAAAGGCGGATTGTAGAGCAGACAAGAAAAAGGGATGAGATATAAAATTCCTTATGTCTTTGCCTCTTCACATCTGGATGACAGTCCCTCTGCTCCTCTCTTGCTCACTGTTAAGTTCTGTGTTGATTACGATGTGTAGAAACCTGACACAGGTATTGAATACAATAATAGGGTCAGAGATTCATAATTGCAGTAGTAGTCCTCAGTGGAAGCTGGGAACAGTAACAATGTTTTTTTCCAGGCTTGTTTTTGTCTGGTTTATTGAGATTGGTACTGTTAACTAGCAGCAGCATAATTTCAATATAGATGACAGGGAAGACTAGTGGGCTAGAAATGTGGCCTAATGGTTATAACATACTTTTGAAAGTACAGAGAGGAGCGTTTCAGTTTTCCTTGGTAGCTGTCCCTGTTTTCTAAAAGGGCAGGAGATGCAAGGATGGAGAGAGACATAAAATATACTTGAAAGCAATTACATATCTCAGAAATACGAGCAGCTAGGGGACATGGCATTTGGCTTTCTAGTGCTCTCAAGATTGGCAAGTTGCTCTAGTTATCAGAATCATATACTTAAGAAACTTAAAAATATTCCCCTCTGATTAAAAACACTGTCAAGAATTACAGGCCTTAGTCATTCATCTCCACCAAAATGACTCTTGCTGACAGATTTTTTTACCTTTGTACAGATGACAACATCTTTATTAAAATCCAGGCAAATCTGGGATTTTCTTTAACCATATTCCTGAGTGTCAAGACTTTCATTAATGTCTTGAAATGCCATTCTACAGAGAGAAAGTTAAACTTTTAGAAGAAACAAATCAAGATTATAGCTGTTCTCAAATTAGTTTTTCTGCATTATGCCTGATAAAAGCGTATTGCTCAGCACTATATCTTGAAAAGTATTACACATTTGTCTTTAAGCTGTTTAAAACATCAGGTTTTTTCCCTCTTCTCTTTCTGTCCTTTTCTGTACTTTTCCAAATATCTTTGCAATTTTCTTTGCTGTCTGACTGCACACCAATGCAACATCAATTTGATGTTATTATCAAAGTCTTGGAAATAAAAGCTGCGGCAAGCTGTTCACTGGAGATTTGATCTTTGACAAATAAGCTTGTGTCAGTGCATCTAAAAAAAAAAACCTGAGTCCATACCTCTGTTTTCCTGCCAATAGGGTCTTGGCGGGGATGCAATTAAAAAAAGAAAATCAATCTGTTCTTTGCTGTCTTATTTCTGAAGAATGGCATTGAGCTGCCAGAGTGTGAAGATGTGGGATTGTAAACACAGAGATGTCCTCATGAATTCCACTTTCCTCACTGGTTTCTAAATGAGTCTGATTTATCAAAGCATTAGAATGAGAGGAAGGAAAGGCTGAGATAAAGGGCAGTGGATTCTTTCAGCTGACTTCTGATAATTCAAAGGATTCTGTGTGTTGTTTCAAAATTAAACCATAAAAAAGGTCTACACCCACCAGGGATAGCTTATTTTTTGATTTTCAGAAGGGTTTAACATCTATCACCTAGGTAGAAATCCTTCGGAGTTACATAACCTGTGACAATCACATCTTTTTAAATATTTTTTTTCCTTCTAAATGTGAATTTTGGAACACAAGTGTGAAAAGATGTTAGTTTTAAATAGATTTTGAGGTTCATGGATTACGTCAGTTGTGAGATTCTCAAATCTATTAAGTACTTTTGTTCCCAGATCAGCACACATTCTTATACCCATATCATACAACTTTTACCTTTTTGGTATTTCTTCTGACGTCACTGATACTCCTTGCCTTTGAAAACTTATATTATTTAAGTTTCTGTAGAACTATGATATTTGGTTGCATAAGAATCTGTTCCACAATTATTTACAAGTTTCAGAGCAGAAAACCAAAACCATCAACAAGATGTACTAAATATGCAGATGAATTTCCTAGTGGACATACTTTGATTTAAAAATTGCCATTTTCCACTTTCTTAAAAAATCCCAAACACTCACAAGACTATTTTTAACATCAGCAGCTAACAATTCTTAACCCATTCTTGGGGATGTGTTTCTTCAACTCTCTGAACATCTCTGAGTTCAGAATCAAGACTTTGCAGGCTGGCCCATGTGAAAAACTGAAATGTTAATGGTTAATGATTCAAACAATTGGCCATTGACCAAAAGCAACAGGTGCTTTGCTGAGGCCAGGTTTGCAACCCCCAACCAAAGACGAGAGTTTTGTGTGTGTAGTGGCAAAAGCTCTGATCTCCATAAGAACAGCCCAGGTGCAGAGGCCGTGCACATCTACCACCAGAGGATGACCAGGACAGACCGATCTTTATTTAGCAACAGTCAAGTTTTTGAGCCACATAGGGGAAAAGACTGGCAAGATGCAGATCATGTGAGGTGGGATAATGCTTTTTGTCATGCCAATGTCTTCCCTTCTGTTAATGCCCACTGTCTTGATTTTGGGCAAATTTGGGAGAGGGGAAGAAAGGAAAACAAACAAACTTCTAAATGAACCACCCCTCTTCTTAGCTGAATCGGGATAGGAAAAAAATTTCTTTGGTAAAAAGTGGAAAAAGTTGTTTATTTAACAGATAAAACACTCCCTAGCCCAAAAAATGAAGGAACAACTCTGAATAACAAAAAAAACTTCTCGCCGCTCCGCAGAGAAGTCAGAAAGTCTCTCTCATAGCTGTAGCTCGGTTTAGTTGCTGTTGGTTCCTCTGGTGGAAAGGCCAGGCCCAGGCCAGGCCTGGTGGCCAAGGGCTGAGCTCCTGGTGCCTTTTTGGGTGTTTAGTCTAGAGCAGATTCAAAAAGTTTCAAGAAAAGGAAAAAAAAACGCAGTTCGGAGAACTTCTCTGCCTTGGCTAGCAAAAAAAACTAACAAAAAGCAAAGGAGAGCTCTCTTCTGCTGTCCAAACCCTGCCAAAAGCACAGGTTGTGTGAGTCTGAAAAAGTGCAGACTCTTATCTTTATGTTTTGAAAACAACTGCCTCAGGAATTCTAGTGTGTCTTCTTCACTCTCAGATCTAATTTTTAAAGGTACAACACTTATTTCTGAACTAAACAGATGAATGGGGATACAATTTAGCATCAACCCAGGACACCCACTCATCTCTATCTTTCCCCAGGAGGTATTTGGACATTCACACATAGGCCTGAGAGTATTCATCTCTTCTGACAAGGCATAACTGGCTTAATTACATAGGCTTGAGAAACAGCTGTCAGATCTTACAAATGGTTATAAACCATCAAAGATCTTTGAAAGTACCCTCTGACTCATATCTGTCACTTTCCAGCAAGAGACTCTGCATGATCAAGTGTCACATCAGACTGTATAAAACTCCTCTCCTGGGAAGGTACCTGGAGTTTCCCACTTGAACGATAACGTATATCAATCTATCAAACCTTTTTTGTGGCTTCCCTTACTTTTATTCTTTCTTTCTCTTATTTTCTTTTCTTTATATTTCTTAAGTGTATGTATTAACAAGAACTGCACTCTATCTCAGCAGAGGTTGTAACAACCCATCGCTACAAGTTTAAAGCAAAGCACCATTCCTGCTAAGCATAGTTACTGCTTTTCAAGAGGATGATAATTTTGCTAAGTTTAGTGTTGTAAGACTCAATAATCTGAAATAAAACTTACGATATTGTCCATGTGGTTTCTTTTCAATCCCATTTAGTTTAACTGCCCTTTTTGTTTTTTCTTTTATATTGCAGAGCATTTGCCTAAGAGTTATTGAGTATCTTGGCACAGACACTTCAGAATGAAATAACTGTAAAAGACTGAAGTTCTCCCTGAGTGTTGCAGCTTGCCAAATGAGAAGTGCCGTAGGTCTAAATAACTTTTTTTGTCATCCCAACCTTGAGCAGATTCATGAGCTCTTGTAGCTGAGGAAGCTCTTCTGCAGTATGCCCTAGGAAAGGTGTGGTGGCCCAGATTGTGCACTCTGGCTCCCCGTAGCATACACCTCCTTTGTCACTGTGTCCCCCACAGCAGACTGTGGCAGAGTACTTTTTGGCAGAGCAGGCCCAGCCCGTACGAGCCAGCACAGTGCTTGATGCAAACACGTTCTTGCTGCAGCAGTGGGTGCTAGCGGGAAAGTAGGAAGGGAAGATGAAGGTTCTGTCAATCTCCTGACTCTTCTTCTCCCCTTTGAGATGTGAGACAGAGCTGCTGGGTTAAAAGCATGGCTGGTGTCGCTGCTGTTTCGTGCATACCCTCACCCACCTTATCTGCTGTGAGGTTTGAGACTCTTTCCTACTTCTCAAATACTCGGTCTGACATAAGAAGTCTCATCAGATATTTCTGCTCTACACACATCGCAAACACAAGCCTTTTTAAAATATATCTATTTATCTTTTTAGTTGTTTAGATTTTAACTAAGCTTTTTCACAACTTAAATTCTTATAACTAAAAGCATTTACCAGGCAGGTAGAATGATCAGAAATCCTCCTAAATTCTACAAAAGTTAAGTTCAAACTTATTTCATTACTTAGCTAAAATGCAACAGCTGGGCTAAATTAAAGAGACAAACAAGTATGTTATGCTAGGACATAGTTGATTGATGTGTCTTATTTTTTGCAGTAAAACTGCAGTATCTATAAAGCTTGCAATCTTGCCAGACACTTCCACTAATATCTGAATTATTACTGAAGGAGGCATCTGGGTGTTTACTGGTAATTTTTCAAATGACATCTTCAAATATGAAATGTCCTCAGTGTGTTTAGATTTGACTATTTTTTGAAAGCATCATATTTATATATATTATATATATATATAAGTATAAACTATACAAATAGATGATTTATGCATATATAAATAAATATATATATACAAGTATATGTTTATATGTTTGTGTTTATATATCCAAATATGCATAATAATTGTGTTTATATATCCAAATATACTTATTTAAGAGAGAGGGATAACTCTGAAAGCTCAGTTTTACTAATATTCATGCATTGTTGGCCAAAACATTAGACAATGCTCTAGCTGTGCCAACTGCTAGTCTACTGCAGCAGTTTGTTCTCTGAAATTAAAATTATAAAGCCAGTCATATGCTGAAAGTTATTCAATCCATGAATAACATGACAAGGCCAATATCACCAAATAAAATAGACTTCTTGTTCTTCAATATCAAATTTCATTTAAATGTTATAATTAATACAGAATAACATATCAGAATCTTCAAGGTAGCCTGAAGATTCTGATAAAATTACATAAAATAATTGTGCTTACCTTTTGACACATACTAAGCAAAATTATGTATAATATAGAAAACAAACTTACATATATATAGCTCCTTAGACAGGAAAATATATACAGACAAGGACTTTTCTGAACCACAGCCTTCATCAGATCTTCTCATAACAGTTTCAGAAACTCAGATTCTACAGTACAATCTCTGGGAAAGTCATGACTTTCAAAAATGCAGGTGATCAAGGGATCACTCCTTGGACCCTATAAAGTTGGACCCTATAATCTGGACCAGTGAATGTCAGACTTCTCACAGACTGCACAGGTGTAGCAGCATTGGGAGGCAGGTCTGCCCTCAAGACCTGGAAATGACCATGGTAAACCAGGTTGGTGGCCCCAAAGTGCCACTCAGTATTTCTTCAACATCTGTCCCCCTATCTGGGACATCAGCACAGGGCAAAGAGTCATTTATTCCCATATCTGTGACAGCTGTGTAATTGAGAAACTTTCATTCATGCTTCTGACATATAAAAGGGAGTTGGAAGCTATCTGAATAGATAAAGTCTACAACAGTGTTTTATAGAGGCAGCTTGTACAGTGTATAATCAATCCCCTCTAGTAATATGAGCATTGGACAAATTTATTCAAGAAAGATTAACAGTCTGTTGGCAGGACTTTAAATTAAATAATAATGTTAAATAACTTGCAGTCATATTTTTCCCTCTGTCTGTAGTATATATTTCTGTTTGGGTCAGGAAATGTCTTTTTTTCCTATGTCTGTAGTATATATTTCTATTTGGGTCAGGGAATGTCCTCTGTCCTTGTAGAGTGTCTACAGAAGGAAACACGATTCCACCAAGTTCTCTGGACATGTATCTTCCATTTTTGCAATAAACTGTGAATTCAAAGTTGATATTTAGTACTCATAGAGTAATGAAGTTCAATGAAAAAAAAATAGTCAGTCTAGAGATGTCAAAAGTTTCATGCTCAGTGCCATTAGTCATTATTGCTCACTTTCCTCTATGGCAAAGTTATTGCAAAATTTGAAAATAAATATTTAATCTAAGTTCCTGTAGATAAAAATGAAATGCATTTATAAATTAATGTTTGTTAAATTAGGCCCATAAAAATTGGCCTAATGGATCTGACCCACAGCCAATATTCTGTCTGACAGTAGCTGGTAACAAGATAAAAAAAAAAAACAACTTAGGTAAACATCTGTGAAAAAATATGTGCACACTAAATCAGTTCCTCATACCTATCGGTCAGTAACCAACTTAGATGCAGTAGCATGATGTGTAAAATTAGTTTTGTTATTTGGGATACAATCATGCATAATAAGATGTTCTAAGCATTGAGTCAATTGTTTTATGGTTTAATGACAGCTTTCAATTGCTTTAATGGTTTTGTCTTCAACATTCTGATTTATTGAACTACATTTCAAGATTTCTTCAGGATGTACTGTTTTTACAGGGCTGGTGACTGGCTCCAATTAGGCCTTGCATCTATATAACAGTTCAGGAAATGTAGGCAAGTACCTATCTTCCAGTGAATTTTTGCTAAGCTGCACTTATGCTCTGTGTCTTAAGCAAGCTCCCTTTTTCTTTCCCCTCTTCATGCTCACCTTCATCACGAACATGAAATGGATGAATGAACCAATGACCCTTTTGGCATTGCTAGCACAGGGTACATGGTGATGGAATGTGTGGCTTGTGAGCATGATATAGAAATTATGATGGTGTATCTTGCTAACTACATCTGGAAGAAATTGTAAGTAAAACAGAAATATTTTTCTGAATTTTGCTAGCTTGCATAAGTTATTCAAGAGAATTAAAGAAAATTCTTTCGTATAAATCAATACTGTTCTTAAACATTGCCCTTTGGGGACTCCTGTTGTAACATCAGGCTTGCTAGGATCAATTCTGTAGCACAAAAGACCAGATTCAATATGGAGGCATCAGAAAGGCATAGAGTAAAATGTAATTTTGAAAAGAAGGTTAATCAGAAGTTTATTGGACTCGGCACAAGTCAATGCTCCATGGAATTAGTTGAAGAAGTGAAACTTCCTCCAGGAATATTTGTACACAAGGAGGCTGCTAGGAAAACAGGGATTTCAGAAGACTCCTTCAGACCAACAAATGAGAACTGGAATACCAAAAGCAAAACAACGATATTTTGACCCAATCAATCAGATAGGCAATATGAGAATATCCCAGATCAAAAGAGATGAGGTAGGAGAAAGTTAAGTTTGGCTCAGCTTGTCATGGCATCAAAAGGCCACTAATGAAGACACAGTTGAGAGTGACACTAGAATTAAGAGAGTCAGGAAATTAATGACTCTGCACCTGAAATATAGAGAGATACCAAGAATGCCTTTAACATCGAAATCAAAAATATGATGTACATTATATATGTTTAGCAGATGCACTCAGTCATATTTTGAACTGAAAAAATAATCCTGTGTGATATTTTATGAAGGCTGTGTGATATTTTATGAAGGTTATACATCTTTTCAGAAGGTTTTATCAGCTCAGATATGGTGTGAGAAGTGATGTGATAATGCTGCTCTTTCTTTTGCTGTTCAGGACTTACTGCAGCTTGAAATAGAAAACATTTTGGAAGGTCTTTGAGCTCATTATTTTGGGTGCCACAGATTGTTCTGAAGTCGTATGAAGTGAGCAAAAATGTTAGGAATATGTCAGCAATTTAACTTGAAGGAGAAAAATAATTGTATTCAATCAATGCTTGGCAACAGCCAGCAGGAAGCAATGGGTCGCGGTGCCTTCCCATCTACCTTCTGAGCCTGATCCAGTTGAATAAACAGGCATCTAAGGGGAAAAATTAACAATGACAAGAATCAGGGAAAAAAGATTATGTATTTGCCTGTGTTTGAAAATTGTGGCTTTAAGCTATTTAGAAAATAAATAAAAAGCTTTTGGAAGAAGTCAGGAAGGTAAGAGATCTAATGTAGGTTTTTTTAAATAGTTGTATTATATTTCTTATTTTTGAGTAATATTTCCTGAATATCCGAACTATGCATTTTTCCCTTTGGTACCTGTCACTGGAATAGTCCTCTAAACTGGATTGTCTCTAAAGATAGATAGAAAGGCATCAAAAGACTGCAAGACTCATTGCTTTAGGCTGACTGCTGCAAAGAATTGGCTGAATATATGTGTCATTATTTTTAATGTGAGTATTAATTCTACATATTTAATAGAATCAGAGAATGTTGGGGGTGGGAATTGACTTTAAAAAAGACCTAGTCTCAATTTCCTGTACTGTGGGCAGGGCCACCTCCCACTAGACCAGGTTGCTCAAGGCCTTGTCCAACCTGGCTTTAAACTCAGCCATGGACAGGACACCTACAACCTCCCTGGGCAATCTAATCCAGTGTCTCACCATCCTCACAGTAAAGAATTTTTTCCTAGTGTCTAACATAAATTTCCCCTTTTTCAATTTGTACCATTTCCTTTCCTTTTGATGCCTTGGTTTGAGCTGTCTTCTCAAATGTATAGTTGTTTAAAGAGAAAACCTTGTTCATACAGTCTTGTCTGCCTACTGTAGGTTAGAGAATTCTGCTTTCTAAAGGAAAAAAAAGAATACCCTTTTGGTTTTGTAAGAAAAAAATATGTAAGTGTACCTCTTGTTTTATTGATGATAGTAATGTAGGTCCTCATACCCTTTAAGGGAATTTCTTCACTAACAAAACAATTTTATGTTCTAGCTGAGCCACTCTGCTAAAAAAAAAGCAAGATATATAGAGCAGGAGTAGAGATTTGGTGTAAGAATCACATTTTCTAATACCAAAGCAAAAAAACTTGACAATAGAGTACATCAAAGAACTGGCAGTACTCCCCAATAAAAATGCTAAATACTGTGTTTATTCATCTGAACTTATTTCTTTGGTACAGACAGAGAATAAAGACTAAACAGCTAGGGTTAAAAGTCAGACTAGGAAGAAAGGAGAATATTTTGCCTTTAGAAATTCATGAATTTTCAAACTCTTTTAAAGTTACAGGATCTAATTAGTATCATTCATACTTCATATAATCCTTTGTAGTTACTTCAAAAGGGACATCACTTTTTGGTTTTCCATGTCTTTGAGAAAATTCTGGCTGGTATGGAAAAGAGAAAAACTCCTGTTTATACAAAAAGGAGAATATAAAAAGCAGGGAAGAGTATCAAAAAACAGCTTGAAGTCTGATGATGGTGATAAAATCAGAAATAAAGTTTAACTAATAAACTGAAATAGGAAGGCAATTGGAGAAGCAATAAAAAGCAAATGAATATTAGCTGTTGGTAGCTCTATATACAGTGATTTCCCCAAAATAAGAAATGAATAAAAAATAAGAAATTTATAGGATTCTACATTAGATCTATTTTCTTCCTGACTTATCACAAAAATATTTTATTTCTTTTCTAAATAGTTTAATGCCACAATTTTGAAACACAAGAAAATATGCTAACACATAGGGTTCTGCTGACTTATGAAATAAATGTAATTTTTTTACTGCAGCACTGTTTGGGAACAGATCTTACTGCCCTGACACAGTAAAATCATTTGCTTTATCTCATTTGGTTGGAGAGCGGTTTGCTTTCATTTAGTTCAATGGCTGGTGCTGATAGCACCATGTTTAAAATACAATGCTAAAGTCTTTATTACATGTATGGTTGTGCATAAAGCAATACTTTTTATGATATCTGATTCTAGAAAGAAGCAGGACTACAACAATAAGAATTCTACAGAATAAAACAGTTTATGTCCAAAAGTTAATCTTCCTAGAGCATTTTAACTTGAGCATCTATCTCCCTGTTCAAAATGGTATCTTAAGAGGATTCAGAATTGCTCCAGGCTTCTCAGCCTGCATATGGAGATCCAAGTCTTCATAAAGAAATCTGTTAGATGATCTGCAACA
The DNA here is from genome assembly GCA_013397245.1 of Thryothorus ludovicianus. Taxonomy (NCBI): domain Eukaryota; kingdom Metazoa; phylum Chordata; class Aves; order Passeriformes; family Certhiidae; genus Thryothorus; species Thryothorus ludovicianus. Next base: position 479,819 of record VZTB01012203.1, on the reverse strand, counting down.
TATTCAGCAGATAAATATAAAATGCTTGCTCTCATCATTGATCTTTCTGACTGGCAGATGATGTGTAAACAGAATGATTCTAGTCTGATGGCTTATTACATATTTACATGAGGATGATCAAGAAGAAAGCTCCCTTTAATTAGATGGTGAGACCCTGTGGGGTCTCCTGCACACTTGATTTCCCCCAGAACAAGTAATTTAAATCCTATGAATCATTGACGCTCAGTATGCCTGTTGGGTTTTGACAAGTGTCTCAGTGTCCCACAGAGGCTAAAGCAAATGCAGGCTGAATGTATATTATTCCCAAAATGTGAGTGCTGTGCAGCTTTTCGTCGACATTTCTAATTCTTTTTTTTTTCTAAATATAAGGACCCATAGATAAGATATTCATAGTAAATAGCTAAAGTAAGGCAAATTAGGTGAAAAACAGCACTTTGATATCAATTATAACTTCCTGACACAGTTTTTTTAACACACATTAAAAGAGTTGCATACAAAGAAATTTGAAATTCTAGAGCTTCAGACCACAGTATTTCCTCATTTGTACTTCTGTAAGTCATTATACCAGCTCCACCACGTCACAACAAAAAGACATTTAGGAGCTGGAGCAAGTCGAGAAGGGCAATGGAGCTGGGGAAGAGTGTGGAGCATATGTCTGATGTGGGTGAGGGAGCTGGGGTTGTTTGTCTTGGAGCAAAGGAGGTTCAGGAGAGACTTTATCAGTTTCCAAAAATACTTGAAAAGAGGTTGTGAAGAGGAGGGAGTCACCTTCTACTAAGGTAACAAGACAAGAAGAAATGATCTCAAGATGCAGCAGGGGAGGTTAAGGTTGGATGTTAGGGAAAATTTCTTCATGGAGGGGGTTGCAAATAATTAGAAAAGATTGGGAAGGGAAATGGTGGCGTCACCATTACTGAAGGTGTTCAAAAAATGTGGGGATACTGCACTTGAGGACATGATTTAATGGTTAAGTTGGTGGTGGTGCTAGGTTGACACTTGGACTTGATAATCTTAAAGGTCTTTTCCAATCTTAAAAATTCTATTATTCTATGATTTCAAACTTACAAGAGTTACTCAGGACTCACAACGATATCACAGGTGTCCCATTAGTAACTTCAAAGGATATTTTTTTTTCCCCAGCAGACAGAATATATACAATAAAATCAGTAACTCAGTTCTGATGAGCTAATAATTGAAAGACAGAAATAATAAGACTCTCCAGCATCCATAGTACTATGTGGATATTCACTTTAGAAAGCATTTCAGAAGTTATTCAGCACAGTTGATAAAAAGAGGAAAAGCAGGTTGTACAGTCTCTGCTACTGAAGGTCTCTTAGATATGTTGAATTTCTCTGAGAATCAACACAGGTAAAGTTAGGACAACAAAATGAAGTAGATTCCCTCTTGATATATTTTAAAAATATTTTTCCACGCTTTATGTGATTAAGCATTACATCACTCATACACTTTGAATATGGATGGGGCTTTGAGCAACTTGGTCTCATGGTAGGTGACACTGCCCAGGATGGCTGGAACTCAATGAATTTCAAATTTCTTCCCAATCCAAAAAATTATATGAGTCTGTCTTATGAGAGAAAATCCATAAAAAAAACCAATATTTGAACTCAGGTAGAGGCCCAGATTGTGAGATTTGTTTGGAAGAGCACAGCGACTATCAGTGCCATTCATCTTAAGGACAAACCACAACTCGATCATTGTCACAGCTCCCTCTAAATTACCACATGATTGTCTACACAAGAGCTTAGTTATTAGCTTCCAGCTCTCTAAAATGCTATTTCCTTAGAATCTCAAGGAATGTCTTAGTTTGGAAATAATCCCAAGCAAGAGAGACAGAAATGCCTGGAGGTGGTAAAAATCAAGAGAAGGAAATGGGGATGAAACATTAGAGAGTCTAAAGCTACTTCTTTCAAGGGTGAATATTTCAGTAAATGCAAAACATTTCAGAAAAGTAAAAGAAGCCAAATTTTACATGAGCATATTTCTCAAAGTTGGTCTGTTATGCAGATTTTCCATTGTCAGTGATGGGCAAACTTGTATAGGGAGCTTTTCATAAAAGGGTGCTTCTCTACTAATTTGTCTGTTTTCATTAAACTTGAAGGGATTTGCTTTTTCCTAGACACTTAATTTGGCTGAAGTCTGTAGGATGTAACAGACAGAGACACAGGATGATCCTTTGATTGCTTCCTGATCAACTGAGTATGAAGAAAATGAGAAAAAACAAGGAATTGTAGAGTGTATGACTGTATTATTAAATGAAATATGCCAGTGGCTATTTCCTGAGAAAAACTGACACATTATGGGCCACGTTCATCCCAATAAACTGTCACAAAGGACGTGCTCATAGGCAAGAAATATCCACAAATAAAGTGTCTATAAGTATTTGATAATTCTCTAAATATGTTTATGAATTGTCTGGGAGATCTTAGGCCAAAACAATGGCAGAAATAATTTTATCAGCTTATATGACTGGGTTCCTGTGTATAGAAATAGCCTTTTCAGAATTTAATTTGTTAATATAAGTTTAAGCAGTATTTGATACACATGCCCAAATGTTTCTTAAGTCTAAGAATTTCTCTGAAAAGTTTTACTTGTTACATGACTATGATAGCAACTTATTCCACTGTTGATTTTATGATGCACATATGTCCACAGTTCTCCATTCTGTTTCATTAATTTTGTCAGCTTGCCGATGATGGAGCCAGAGGTACATTCTGCATGAAGTTGTACAGCATAATCTGTGATTGTCAGCATATTCTCTGATCCCCTTTGTTGATATTCTGCCTTAGAAACATCCCCTTATATATAAGCAAACATCAGTTCAGCTGAATTTTTTCTCATTCACTTGGATTGCCAGGGCTTGGAATGGGTCCTTGATAAATGTCACATTTTGGTCAATTTTGTCAACATGATGATCATGATACAGGTGTACCATGAAAAAAAAAAACAAAATGAGTGTTCAAGAAAAGTTGTTCTGATGATTAAGAAAATCAAGGAAAATTTAACTCAAAATTTTCCAAGCCAAAAAAAAACCAACAAAACAGAATAAACTAATCAGCTTGATCAGCATTACATCTAAAAAGAAATTTATAGAAAATATAGAAAATATTTAAAGAATATTTCCCTAAAAGACAGACTTGATGGAAAAATTGAAGTTTTTTTCCTCTTTTAATATGAACAAGCAATTGTTGTCACATTGCCTTTCCAGTTTTTTTAGCTAAAACCATTTTTTAATGGTTTGTAAATTTTTTTCTAAATGGTTTCTGAAACCATTTCAGAA
>VZTB01012203.1:389550-476489 GCA_013397245.1 Thryothorus ludovicianus | reverse complement strand
TCAGAAGCTCTTAATAGAATTTTTCACCAGTTATGATATAGAAAACAGTAACTTGTAGCACACTGCACCAAGTTCCCATCTAGTAGAGATCATCATTGCTCTACTGACTTTCAGAAGTATACAGATTAAACAAGGTTTTATTAGTCCAGTAGCACTAAGGTTCTCAAAAAATTGTTAAAATTAGTTAATGTTGCTTTGGAACTAGTATGTATGAGTTTGATGTCCTTATTCTCCTAATTATGGTGACATTCTATGTCTTATCCTTTCTCTAATGGAAAATAACATTAGTTAAATAGAAATATAATCACATGCTGTGTACACATCTTGAAATATGAAATATTTTTTTTGTAGCTCAAAAATATATTAGAGAATTATTTTTGTTTGTAATAGCTAGAGAGAAAACATATTCAATGAGAATCAATATGAGCTATTTCCCCGAGACTATGCAATGCTGATGGACTTTTATTTTTTTAACATTTTCTTTTTCCTGAAGGAAACAGAAGAGATGGCATCTGGGAAACACTTACTTTATGCAATCATGTAGCCCAGTACAGGCTTTTCAATAAATGACACTGTACCTCTTAAAATGAGGGAAAGTCAGATTTAAAGGCTGGTTGGGGGAAACTTTGAGAAGCAGTAAAGATGAATGTGGGAGGTAACAGAGCAGCTCTAACTGGCTGTAAGTAGCTGTAAGTAGTTTTCTGACATATACAGAGGCCATAGGAATGGTGACACGTCACAGAAAAGTTCATGCTTTCTTTGAAATGTGCTGTTGTTGGAATGTCACTGCCTTGTTGAAAAGACTAAAAGGTTCAAGGGACGTTAAAGAGAAATTTCAATAAACACTTTGGTGGTCTGCTTCTGCTCAGTTACCTTCTGGTACTCTTCAAAAAATGACACGGTTAATAAAAAAAGTAGCCCAGGACATGGCAGTCCAGCATGACTTGCATAGGTTACATTGAAAAGTGTAACACCACAGAGATTCTGTCCCTCTTGCATGCCCCGGGAGGAGCCTCAGCTCTTCTGGACCTAGCAGTTTGCCTGCAGATGCCAGTGGAGTCAGAATTACATTCTCTGTTTTCTGTATCAACTACATTTTACAGTGTAACTGCCCTAAATACTTTCTGGTACATTGTAGTATAAAATGTGTGAACATACATGGATTGTTTAAAGTATAAGACACCAATAGCTTCTTCTCCTTTGATATGAACTTATATAGATGTTTGGTTTTTTGTTGGTTTGTTGTTTTTTTTTTAATTTTCTTCTCTATTATGGAAAAATCACAATTAAATAAGAAATTTAAAATTAGTCTGCATTGTTAAGCTACACAAGGCTGGATTTTCTCTGACTCTTGATAATGCAAATTATACATGAAATACATTTGTCTTTGTACTTGAATATTCTAAAGCTTAATCAATGCAACAGCCTTGTCCCTTGAGAGAGGGTACAGAGGAAGCTTTGTAAATGATATTTCATTTGACTAGGACAGAAAATTCATCCTCTTGAATTATATTCATGTGGAAAGAAAATGATGAATTTAATGGAATATAAGCATATTTGCTACCTCTGTTAGTAACACATAGCTGGGATAGGTCATCATCTCCAATTTTTGTAGGACATAAGAATGAGTGGAGACCCCCACAGCTTAAATCTGGGTTTGAGAGACAACTCAATAAGACTTTCTGACTCTTCTCCCTTATAAACCTGTTACTGAGTCAGTGATATTGGTAATACTAATAGTTAATTAAAGAGAAATACAATCTAAAACATTTTGTCCGGTTACTGAAGTAGACTAGCACATACATGCACAAGTGTGTTTCTGTATGAAATTCAATGTATTACACTGGTTTAAGGTAGAGTATTTTCAGGTACTTCCACAGTATTTCCACATCTCCAACCGAGAGCAGATAGAGATTGTTGTAAATAAAAGAAAAATAGTAACCTTGTTAAACAGTGCTTTTAAAGACAAACACCATGATGAATTCTGTAAAATGGATATAGGATTATAAAGTGTATTAGTCTGGGTTTTCCAAACCATGATTATAGACAAAACCCTACATTTTTCAGTTTAAAAAGTTATGTGATTTATGCTTAACCCTGATACAGAAAGGAGCACAGAGGCACAGTGAAGAAGGTGAGATCCCCAGAAAGAGACATAAGCCCCATCTGCTGTTAGGCTTGTCCCAGGAGAGCCTCAGCAATAGTGTCTAGGTGTCACATTAAAAAGAACCACAGGCAATAAAGTTTTGGGGAAAGAACAGTTCTCCCAGTGGCCAATGGAATTTCTTGAGCAAAGACACAATTTCATATTAGCAGCTTCCTATTAAATGGCAAAGTAATCTTGACATGGTGTTGATACTCATTACCATCTAAAGTAATGCCGTGGTAAGGCTAATTTTTGATCTCAGATGTGTAGTTTAAGCCTTGCCCACAACTGAGCCTCCCACTGTCCTGCATTCACTCTCCCCACCAGCAGGATTAGGAAACAAATCAGAAAAGCAAAATTGAGAAAACCTGGAGGTTCAGACAAAGACAGTTAAATAGGTAAAGCAAAAGCCACTCACACAAAGAGAGCAAAACAAGGAATTAAATAACTGCTCCTCATGGGCAGGTGGGTGTTCAGCCATCCCCAGGAAAGCAGGACTCCACTACATTTAGTGACCTGGGAAGACAAAAATCGTGACTCTGAACGTGTCCTCCTTCCTCCCTCTTTCTCCAGCTTTATATGCTGAATATGATGACATATAGTATGGAATATCTCTCTAGTCAGTTGGAATCAGCTATCTCAGCTGTGTCCCCTCCCAACTCTTTGAGCACTCCCAACCTAATTGCTGGTGTGATGGGGTGAGTAACAGAAAGATCCTTGACATTGTGTAGTAATTAAAATATCCCTGTGTTACCAACAATTATTTTGGTCACAAATCTAAAGCACAGGCTTATGCTGGCACCTAACTCTATCCCAGTCAAAACCGGCACAGGAGATTGCAACTATTCTCTCTTCCAACAACACTGTGTTTTGCACTCATCTAAATATTCTTCTTCCTTACTTTCATCAGGCATCTATCTATCAGTCATGCTACAGTTTTGCCAGTGTACTTACTGTGTCTACACGTGAGGAGCATCTGCTCACCCAGACATGTTGAACAAGGATCGTATTGCTGCATACTCCTGATTGCAGAAACAGGGCTGGCAGGAGGCTCCAGACCTGGCCTGAATCTCTTCAGCCATCTGGTGCTTGCTGGCTTTGTAATCCCAGACCATGCCAAGATTTATAACAAAAGCATTGGTTTAACAGATAAAAACAATTGACAATAGCGGCTTTTTGCACAGGAATGCAGAAATCAGAGAGCATAGCTTCCTTCTGCTGACAGCTTCCTCCAGTCCCATCTGGTATTCTGTGTGCTCTGATTGAACCCATATACCATTAGAGGCAGTGACACATGCTAACAGTTGCTATAGTTGTGATCCAAATACAACTAACAAAGTCTTTCCTGAATTGTAACTTTGTGCCATTTGGATGTCTTCTATTTTTATGCCTGAGTCTGGAAGTTTCTTCTCCTTCTGTATTTTAAATGCCTTTTTTTTATTTTATCCAAAAATTCCATGATAAATTTAATTACAGCAGACAGATAAATGGAGTTCCAGTAGGATTTTAATTTGCAGACTTTGTATGTGAGTTACTTTGAATATAATTTCATTACATTATCAAAGGTTTTATTTCCAGGAACTACACAACTAAAATGATCATCCTTTGAGGTAGAAAAAAAGCCCCAAAGCCTGCTTTCTGTTTTCCTTTTTTCCTCCATTTAGGGTAGCATTCTACAGCTTTTTAAGAAAACTGATATTTTCATATATGTTTCTTCAGCTTAATCATTGCTGAGTACCTGGCCTGGATCACATATCAGTTTAATTTCTGTAGTATTTATAGGTAAAAAGAGAGATATAATACAAATCCTGTGCAGGATAATCTATTATCCTGCAAACTTCTTGATATCAGTGAAAAAGGATTTTTTTATTTCTACTTGTATGCCACTTCCTGATGAGCCCCAGATACACTGAAGATCCTTATGTGTGACTCCTACTTAAGATTAGCCCATTTGTTTCATATGAGAAAGGGCTGAAATTGCCTGACCTATTTTTATTAACTTTCTTTCTCACTTAGCTGTAAGAAACTTTTCTCCTTTTCTTTCTGTGCCTTACCCTTCCTATTCTTCCACATCTAGCTATCGATTTACAATCGCTGCAGGGCCGGCATTTCTCAGAATATATAACAATGGGTGATGTTTAATCAAAAAGCAAATAATGCAGGGAACAAAGGCTTCAAAATCAAGCTTTTGTGATAAAAGCCAGGTGAAAAAATTCTGTCATGGCACACTATAAAATGCAGGTGTTTTACAGTGTGGATGTTCAATCAACATTACATGATGTCTCTTGCAGAGAGAATGGCTTCTCCTGCAGTGGAATTTCTAACTCCAGGGCTTGGCAGACCTGCATTCACACACCTGTTTTACCTGCCCTACTGTGACTGAGGGGAAATCATTTGTCCGTTCTGTCCCCTTGTTCTCTGTGAGTCTCCTTGAGGTTTTGTGGTCAGGCTTGGGGTTTTTTTGTTTGTTTTATTGCTTGCTTGTTTTAATGGAGAGGGAGTAATTTTGAAAACTATGTCTTGGCTCCACAGTGACAGGTTTTGCTGTTAGTCTGCACTGTAGTGAACACAATCATGGGGGCAAGAGATATTACTCTTCTTTGTCCTCTGACATTTTATATTTTAGCTATGATGGACTTAATAGAAACTCTGTGTTTTCCGAACTCCTTTAAAGACAAGTTACAATAACTTAGGAAAACTTAGTCAAATAAAAATATTTTTTATTCAGCAAGAGGAAGATATCACAGGGAAAAAAAAAAGATTTAATAAAAAAAATGTGTCTGTCTCACACTGCAATCTCTCCTGTCAGTATTCTGTAAATGTACCTTTGCTCAATTTTCTTTGTTTCTGAGTTGGAGAAGAGATTTTACTCTATACTCTTCCTGTTATGTGGCCTCCATGTGTATCTCTCAGTGCTTCAAAAAATGCAAGAGTGAATTTTGGTGTTTTTCAGGAAACTTATTTGAGAATACAGTGAAGTGTCTGTGCTAATATTGGCATGTGGGGGTTCTAAGTGCATGTTCATTACCAATGAAAGCGAAATGTCTTAGCCTTTATTTCTGCAAGTGACATCTAAGGATAATTTAACTACTTTAGCAGGGTTTGAGGGGTTTTTTCAGGTAAATGTTTGTAAGACCAGATAGCACCAGAATGACAAAAGTAAGTCATGTTGACATTTTATAAGGTCTCTGATGGGAAAATACAATATGCATGAGTATTTTAAATGATGCTTTCTTTAACCTCTACATTTCTATTTGTATTTAAAGCAATTATATAGTTCTCAGAATCAGTCACTGTATACCTGGCCAGAATAGAAGGATGTTCAAGAGAGATTGTTGGTAATTTTAGCTTAATTTTCATCAGTTTTGAACTTAGATTGTAAAAGTTCAAGTGGTAGGAGAATTGTTAGTGTGATGTTCACTATTAATTCTCCAGGATACACAGGATGAATCATCTTACTCTGAATGAAAGTGCTGCAGTGATAACATTATCCCTTAGTAAAATAAGAAGATATTTTAAATTATTGTTACTTGACACAGCTTATATCACAGACTTTCTCCTCTGCAGTGTTTAGAAGAAAGTGATTTTTTTTTTCCATGGATAATTTCTGTGGAAAAATGTATATAGAGAGAAATAGATTATTTTATCCTTGAGACACAATGAATAGTTTTGTTCAGCTCTCAACGTCCATGCAGTAATACTGCTTGTGAACGTGAAAAGATGAAAATGCACAAACTTCACTGATTTCTGTCTTTACATTATGGAAGTGTGATATCTGATATAACCTGTATTTATTTCTATACCTATATGTAGAAAGTATGTGAATTAATGTATGCCAATACCATATATATATAGTGAAAATGTAACTGAACTGTTTATTTTCACATTATCCTCGTTGCTGTCTGTATTATTAGTATCACACCTTACAAATTACTTCTTATATAACCAGAAATGAGGCAGACTTGGGAAGTAGAGGAATACCCACATATGCCCCAAGAAGAACGTACGCCTTTGAAGCTCATTCATTTAACAACATTTTCTACTAGATATGGTAAATTGAGGAATTAGTAATTTCTTTTTAAACCTTTGATGACTTATTATAGCCCTATTAGCCCTATCCAGGGATTGTAAAATAAGCTCAAATAGAACTAGTATTCTTCTGTGCTTAAAACAGAAGAGTTTTTAATATTTTTTATGAAGTGGCAGTTACTCCAAGAGGAAGAAATGAAAACATGCTATATAATATTTTTATCTACCACAACTTACAGAATCAAAAATAAGCAGTTTTTTGGGAGCAGATGAAATAGAAACATTTTTTTCAATTCTTCAAAGCATGTGTTATTTCAAAGGTGAAACACCATACCAAGTTTGAGAAACAAATTTCTAGGGATAGGGTGAAATGACCATACAGGAATATACCTGAAAACTCAAAAATTATCCTCCATAGGATCCCAGATATTAATAGCAGCTGAGAAAGGGGAGCTGAAGGATAAGATATACCACTTGATAGATGATATTTCCAAAAGTATAGTTCATTATCTGATCTCAAATTCTGAGGTTTTCTACACAAAGTTTCATTTAGGGTTTTGTTATTCAAAGCAGGAGTACTAGACTAGATAAAGTCAAATAAAACCAAATACTCTTTTGTAATTTCTCAGAGGCAATGATCATGCTCACCTAGGAAACCCTACATTGAAACCTTACCTTTCCGAGCAATTTGATTTAAACCAATAGCAATATTTAGAAACAAAATGCTCAAATTATTTAAAATCTTTGAGCCAAATTCCCTGCTCTGACAAAGATGCACTCAAGCAATCTTTAACACAGAAAGTAAACAAGCTAGAAAATATCACTTTTTAATTTGATCTTTATGAATTACTTATCTGTTTCAGACAACTAACACGAGCTAAGGTATTATAAGACATCTTTAAATTTGGATTTTTTTTTCTGGGAGAGAATCTAGAGGTGTAGAAAACTGCATAGAACAGAAAGATCTGAGGCACAAGTGTATAATCCAAGAATTTACTAATAGGGGATTTCAGTAAATCCATCAGCAGTCAGGTTAGAGAGAAGAGGAATGATGATCNTAATAATTCATACATATATAGTGATTTATATTAGAATAAAACCAACATCAAATATTTGTGCTTAATTATCCAGCATAACAGAATAGACTCAAAGGTGATTGCATGTCTTTAATGAAGTTAGAAATAGTCTTACATGAGACTCCTAAGAATCTTTGACCATGGGCAAACTAAAATTGGAATTACTAGTGCTTATATTAGACATCTGCAGTAAGATTAAAAAACCCATCTGTAGTAAGATTAAAAAACCCACATACCAATACCATCATAATCACAATGTGATNTCCATCTCTGTGTAAAGGGAAATTTTTGGGAAAAACCTAAGCAAGAGGCATCCTAAGCTAAAGCCACTACAAATATAGTAATAACTTTTTATTTTTTTCTAGTCTTTTATATAATATTTTCTACCTTATTATTCAGAATAGCACAAAATTAAAAATGAAAATTTAACAATATTTTGAATGCAGAAGAAAACATGAGTAAGTGTATCTCTCCAATACCTTTTATTTGGTGTATTTTTGCTTTTGAAGAGCACAGTTTTTGCTATAGCGGGAAGAGACAGGAAATGAGTTATTCACATTTAATTTGGAACCCTTACATTTGTCACTGTATTGAGTTCTAGGATCACTGAATTCTCAGCTTAAAAAGTCTGTTTAATGCACACTGAGGAGATTTAAGGTGCAGAATGAGCATACTCACCCAGTAAATAGACAAATGTCTGCCTTTCATATTGTATGAAAATCAAAAACGCATTTAGAATATTATTTCATATATCTTTTACGTATATATTCACCAAATTATCTGAATCTGATGCAACTGGGATTCATTCCAGTACAAAGAAAATGAAGCAGAATGGCACTTCTGGATGATCCATCCAATAAGCAGGAAAAAAGGCAAATACTTGATCTCCTTTCCTGATCCTCTTTATAGGGTTTGATCTGACTGATTTACATATCCTAGTACCACCTTTTAAAGGAAAAGTATGCTAAAAATGGCTTCAGTTCCCCCCATAAAGGCCCATCCTCTGTGCTGTAGCTGAAACCTGTATATCCTGTTCCTAGGCTTCTAAAAAGGAACAAATGCTGACATATTTGTAAAATTTACAGGTAACATTCAGGAGTCAGGGAACATGCCTTATCAGCCTGCTTCCCTAATGCAATGTGCAGACACATGATTTACTTCAAGGTGGGCTCAGTGCTTGTATGAGACATAACCATGAATAAAAGAAGTCAGTGCAAGGAAAGACAGGAGTACACAGATCAAGAAAGTGGTTCTTACTATATAGGTACTTTGGAACAGAATTTATGGTCTTGCTTTTATCACTACCAAAATGACATTCAGGATAGTTAAAACACTACCTCTAGGCCAGAGGTCAGAATTAGCATGACCTTCTTTTATTCAAGGAAGAAATAGCCATCTTGCGAAGGAGTTGAAACTTACTGGTCCCCAAATGCCCAAGGAGCTAAGAATTGTTACATATTTTAGCACTTTCTCATCAGATAAGAAGTATGACTGTGGAGTTTTCCTAACTTTACCCATCTAGCTAAACAACTGGATATATGAAGTTGAGTCAAGAATACCAAAGCTTAAATTAAAGAAAAACTCAAAAAACAACCAAACAAAAAAACCAAAAAAACAAGAAAACAAAAAAAGCCCCACAAAACCAAGAAGGTTTACCAAGAAACTACTTCAGTAAAGACACTACATACCTTTCTTTGCCTGGGGAGTTAATTCACATATGAAATTTATGTCTTAGCATATGCCTGCAAGAAACAGTCACTTTGGAAAATAGGTAAAAAACCTAGGACAAGGGAGAGGGAATAGAATCCTCCTGTTTTTAGATGCAGTATTTTTGATTTAATTGTACTTTTTAAGAAACAAATTAGCTTTCAATAAATATAACTTAATTTAATAGCATGCAGTCAGATAGGACAGTTATGACATTTCCAGAGAAAAGCTACTACATAAGGAGGTTTTAAGGCCAAAATAGACCTTTAGTTAATTTAGTCTGACCTCCTCAGTATCATAAGCCATGAAAATTGTTATTGTTTTATATTAGGGCAAAAATATAGTCTGTTCAAAAGACAATAAAATGTTCAAATACATTAATGAACTATGTAAAAAGGTTGGAGAAGAATGGTTGTAAAGATTAAAAATTAAAAAATTAATATCCTGTCTAAAAATAAGAAGACTGAACATAGGCTAAGTCAGCTTCTTTTAATAGTGACATATATTCTAATTTTAAACACCTTCAAGGACGACTTTCAATAGTACTTATTTCTTCAGCCTTTTTATACATCCCATAAATTAATTCCATGAGATACTGAACTATGCAAGTTTATATTAAATACTTTCTGCATTTAGTGTTCCAGTTGTGTGAAAAAACATTAATCTTCCATGAACACTGATGTTCAAACTAAGGAATTATAATTAATATCTACAAAATAATTATCATTAGGTATTCTATTTCTTATATATGTTACAGTTGAAATTTCCTTAACAACATGTATAAAGTCATAATTGAGTTTAATTTTTTACTTCATCATCCATCTCTAAATTTTTTCAATTTTATTAATAATGATTGATTAATGATGTTAAGAAACCTGATTTACAGAGAAATATCAGTCTGACTCCTTCAGTTTATAACTTCCTCAGTGACCTATTAATGAATAATGATCCAACTGAACAGCTGAAGTGACCAGAGAACAAGAAAAAAAAGTATTTTCAATATATAACTAATTTGGTCTATATCAAGGGAATTATAGTATATATTTGGATATTGAGGTAACCACCAAAATTCATGTGAATGAACTAACACTATTTTATAGAAAAATCATGGCAGATTTGATAACTCAGAGCATCTGTGTATGTAATCTGTAAACTCATTAATATCAGGTTATAATTGCACATGCAATTGCATAAGCTATTTCCTCCCTTTACCCCTCTAAAACACAGAATGACAGACAAGCCAGCAAAATTGTGAGGCTTCATATTATCTATGCTAGATTTTACCTTCTGTTCAGAAATTTACAATTTATTTAATTGTTAAACAGGATACTGTGAAAATTGCTAAATCAGGACAAACTCATTAAGAATTCCTGATAGCAATTCTCCCACTACTGGTATTTTTCCTATTTGTTAGTGCATAACTCACTTTTTCTGCAATTGCTTATCTCCCTGTGACTCTCTGTCAGAAATTACATGGCCTCAAAGGCCAGAGGGCTTTTGTTGAAGTTGAGTACAATATGAATGAGCAGGAACAAAGCCACTCTTAGTTTAATCACTGTAAGTTTGTATTTTAACTCCCAAGGGAAAAAAGACAAAACCTACCCTGAGTACAGAGAATACAAACAACCTCCCTAATAGTCAGGGCTTCTGGAGGTTCTCTGTGCTTGAAATAGTATGTGGATATAAAGCAATGAAGCACATGGTTTTTGTATTAAACAGAACAAGTTATGTCCCTTATTGGTCACTGCTGTCAGAGCTCTGTGGCAGATATGTTCAAAGTGCTGTGCTGCTGAGACTGTGATTAATGGCAGTTATCAACTTAGACTCTCGAAGTGCCATAAAAATGAGGGCAATCAGAGTGTTTATCTAACCACTGATGAATGACACATAAAAAAATGGGCAAAATGTGAATGCATGCTGAGCACCATTGGTAAATAAAACTTTAAAAAGCATTTTTGGTATATTATATTTTGTGATGGGTTAATTACAATGCTTTAAGCTCCTTTAGCAAGATATTTGGATATTAAACTCCCCTGTAAATAAGTGTCAGTTCATAGCTTAACCTGTTGCTATGGCAGAGGTTAAAAGACTACAGAGCTAACAGAAAAAAAAGCTGGAACTGCTAAATGTGGAAAACACTGAAGACATCCTATGGCACTTCTCTTTCTTTATTTCCAGCCCTATTATTTGTCTTGCTGCAGTCGCAAATCTTGAGGCTTTTACTTCTGGTCCGATTTCACTTCTACTCAGGTGTCTGAGCCTGACTTTCCTCATGCTTGCAGGCAAAGCTATCTGATTTCAAATTTAATCAAGGAGAAGAAGGAATGACAAACAAAGTAGATGGCTTAGCAAAGAAGGCAAAGTGATTTTTCTCCTATTGATTTACAAGATTAATTAAGAGCTTTGTAAAATAAAATTAGTCCCAGCATAAATGTAGTGAAACTATTATCTGTAACTTTTTGAAAACTGATTGGAAGATGAATCCACAAACCCAGATAAACAATTCTTTGCAATGTCTATCATCATTCAACTAAAATGATAAAATACGCTAAGTAGCAGATGTGCTCTTGCTTTCCTCTGTTGAAGTAACAAAATTTGCATTTATTTTTCTGGAAGCAGAAATGTCACAAACATCACAGCCAAAAAATGTGGTTATACTAGTTCAAAGACCAGCAAAATAGTTAACTCCTAATTCCAGATAGAATCTAAAGCCCAACAAAACCAGCAGCTAGTACAATAGATAGCGGAGGAAGCAGGCCAGATATCTCTGTCCCTGACTACATACAATATACATGATACATGTAAAGATAAAATTCCTGTATATTCAATTGCAAGATTCAGATCCAAGACAATCCTGCCAGGAAACAATTTTCAGAATAAATGGAGATTTCCATATCTGAAGGATCAGTCTCATTGTTGCCATGGAAACAAAAGGAATAAATCCCATACAAGCTTTTAAAATGCATGTTGGTGACAGCAGGGATAAAGGGAAAGTTAGAACAAACTGAAGTATTAAGTACAAAGGACTTATGTATTATATGAAAAATATCAAGCCTCTATTCTCACTCTTCAATTTAGTACAACTTAATTAGTAAATTATTATAACATTTCTAATTTTGAACTCAACAAACATAATGCCCCAGCTTCTTTGCTTCATATATTTGGTGTTTCTCAAGATAAATACCATTGTTGAATAAGTATTAGACTTTCAGAGACATACTACCTAACATAAACCTCAGGAGTATCAGTTAACTGTAACATTTCAAGGCACATAACGATATTAAGTATCCATGAATTCCTGTCCATAAGGAATCGTTTCTTCCTTATTTTCTTGTAAAGCTGCATCTGGAGCAGAGTGGACCCATGTCACCAGTTGCATCAGCTGGATCCAGGTTCAGGACCACTTTACAGATTTTCTGTCTAGCTACAGTCTGTCTCTTCCCATTTAAGAGCAATTACCCTTTTTTCTGCACCAATAAGTATCCTTTTCCAATGTTACCTGCTTTCCTTCTCCCTCCTTCAAGTGACAGGCCAAATGTAGGACCTATTACCTGTTGAAACCATTAGCAGCAGACCTTGACTGCTCAGAGTTCTTGAAGGTTTGTGAGAAGCTCAGTGGGTACATTTTAGACACATGCAACCATATCGGTTGCCTTCAAGCTGCGTAATTGGGTCAGAAAGGAGCAAACTCAAAGTATCCTCCCTGTGGAAAAGCTATCACTTCTGCAGCTGATGGAATCAATTCCCTGGCTCCTGAATAGGAAATATTTCAAAAGGAGGGCATAGGAGGGGGATGGGGTACTGCAGTCTGAAAGGGCAGGTCATAAGTTTCTCGCTTACATTAGCACTTCTGTGGCTTGTTACCTCCCCTAAGCTGAATATTAACTGATCAATAGAACTGGGAGATGATTCATAGCTCCCTGATAGCTAATCAGCGCTCCTTGTGTCAAACAGATCACGGGAGCTGGAGAGAAACTCTTTAGTGCTTTTGAGTATTCCCAAGGCAACATATCATCAGAACAAATAGTGGAGGAAGTCAGGGCTCTTCAAGTATCTTAGTGTTTTTGAAGTTACATTTTCTTCCCTGACTGCTCTCTTGTTCACTGATGTGAGGAACAAGCAACTGCACATAGTGATAGCAAATTATGACTTCCATTGTGGTAAAATGAAGATTCAGCCATAGCCAAACAAGTTGGTGCAGTGTGGTACATCTAAGTGTAGAGAAGTTTCCAAAAAGAGCAATTCCATCTCTAAACTTGTTGGAGCAAACTACAGAGGCCCATGTAACTCAATATTGCTGAGCCGCTTGATTTCCTTTGTGTGCAGGTGTGATTTACTTTATCCTAGACTAGACTCTCTGGATCAATAGTTCATTATGTATTTCTACAATCAAAACCTTAATTTGTCACATATCCCAAAACTGCCTATATTTCTTGGTTGTATTTTATTCAGCTAAGCTATTTGGACTTCATTCATGTAGCTTCTAGATCTATAATTGTGATATAGTCATATGGAAATTGGTGAGATCTCATTCAGTGAGATTTGTGAGCATTTTCTTCTGCTTTCTTATATCTTTTAAGATTTGTTGTACATAGATATTAATTTTATTTCATTTGAAACCTCTGTAAATACAGAAAAATTCCAAAAATACAGATCTGAGAATAACTTCAATAGCAACACTGTTGATACCCTGCATCAACTAAAACTAAATATATCTGTGTCATTTCAGGTATGTTCATCCAGTGTAGTCATGATATTTCTAGGAAATCTGTAACAGTGGTTTAGTTCTGTGAAGATTTTGTCTGCTCTAACCTGCATCACCTTTGCTATGGTTGAATCTCAAGTCATCTCAATCACAGATATGGAATCACGTGTTTATAGAGAACCGCTCAGGAAGGTCACAGAGGATACCCTTGTTTGCAGGATCCTATCATGTCTCTGAAAACTGAAAAATAGATTTTCCTCATGATCTTCAGTTCACTATTTCTAGATCTAATAGTTGTGGGTTTTCTTCCCTTTCTATCTATGTCACTCTTTCTCAGGTATTTATTCTTAATTTCTGTTCTAGACTGATATTTTCATTACGAAAATTTTCAGGTGAAAGAAATTTTTTTCTTCCCTGAAAATTCTCACAATTACTTTCTATGTAGAAAAGGAGAAAATTAAACTCATTGCAGCATTAAAAAAAATACAAAAAGTAAAATATATTACAATAAATCAACTCATAGTATTCCATACCAAAAAATATCTGGTCTTCACATACCTCTGGTAAAATATAAGTATTCTGCAGGATGTCTGGACTTTGCAAGATGAAGTAGCACCATTTCATATCACTTATATTTGAAACATTGGAAAACCTTGTCTTAATAAAACAAATTACATCAAAATTATTTCTGTTACAAAATACCTCAGGGTTAAAAAAGGTAATGGTCAAAGGGATAAAATGAATGAGCATAATCAAAATGGACTGTTGAAAAATTAGTCTTGTTGCATATAATGAAATACAATTAAATGTAAGGGGCAGAACCACAGAAGAATAGTTGAGACAGAATGTGACTTCAAGGGATTTTATTTTGTTTTTCTTTCTTCCTGTCCATTTATAGAGATTAGTGACTGAATCTTAAAACCTGAGCTTAATTTTTGTACTGAATGCAATTTTTCCTAAAGGCCAGGGTATTACTTAATAGTTAGTGCTCTTATGAAAACAAATAGTGAAATCATGTGAATTTTAATGTTCATTAGTGAGCAACGTCTAAAATTGGCAAATTTGGACAAATCAATTATTCTATGCACATATATTATTTGAATGGTAAACTGTTCTGAAACGACATTTTTAACAACCAGTTTCAAAGAAAGAGCTAATTATGGATTGTGAACTTTCTAAATGAGACTTAATGCTATTAAAGAGATTTAATTGAATAAAGATACAGTAGTGGGGTGAAATTATTTTCAGGTTTATCTAAATGAAAGTGTATCAGTGTTAGCAAAAACAAAACTTGGCTCATTGCATTTTCAAATATATTTGGCCTCTCTGTTTATTAGTGTGACTAAGAAATAGTGCCTAAACCTCGGCACTTTAAATATAATTTAAAATCTCTTAGAAATATAATGGTCTTTAATCTAATATTTGATAAATAAATAATTTCAAATTAATTGATTAGCCTATATATAAATTTGCAGTTCCTCTACTTGATACATGTAGATGATATGTACAATCATCTAAATAATAATAATAATAATAACAATAAATAATGAACTCCCTTTCTTTTTTACTTATCATAATTGTATTTCTTTTAAATTTGGCCGTCATACTACAGTTTCATAGAATCATAGAGTTGCTCTGGCTGAGAAAACACTTTCCTTTAAGCTCCTTTTTTTCAAATCTGTTTAATATTTTAATAAAATATATTTGAATAAAATTTATTTTTTTCCATGGAGTACCTGATGCTTCTTGTTAAACCAGAAATTTACTTTAAAATTTGAGTTGTTAGTGCTCCCTCATGCTTTTCTCTAGTTTTGAAAAAAATTTCATATAAAGATAAGTGAGATGATGTGTCAATTAGAAAGCAATGTTGTTGAAAAAAATCGAGAGAATACATGTTAGATATCTGCTGGTGCTTCCAGAACAAATTGCACAATTAACAAGTAAAACAATGTTTTGTTTCCCTCTGTGTTCTCCTTCTGCTCATCTCTCATCTCTTTTCTTGCTACCACACTTCCCTGTCTTTTCATCTTAGGATACCTTTTGTCCTTAACTTTTGAACATAAGATGTGAAACTTTAATATTTTTTAAATGCTGTTCCATGAATTTTGAAATTAAATCTGGGTCTTGCAAACCTGAATCTTTTATGAGGTACGTTTTTTGACTGCTAGTGGCTGAAGGCATTTAATTTTTAGGTAAGTGTCTTTGGTTTTCCTCTTGTACACTTTGAGACAAGTGTTAAGTCAGCATTATTCCAAAAAAGAAAGATAAAGCAGCATTAATGTTAATAAGAATTACCCTATATTTTAATTGTGGTTCATTTTCTTCTGCTACATATTTCATTAGAATAACATTTAGAAATTTTGAATCCTGTGACTATTCTTTTACCTGCTCTAGACTAAAACTAAACCTTGAACTGAACTCTACAGGCTGAGAGGGAGAGAAAAGTTGTAAACAACAAGCCATGCAGACCTCTAAATATCACCTAAGATTGCTTTCCAGTGTCAAGATTTTATGAACCAATCTCATCCAGCCTGCCAGACCTAGGAGGGATTGTCATCTCTCATAGGAAGGGAAGACTCTCCCCTTTCTAGTGTGATAAAGCATCTATTTGAAGTCAGATGGCTCATGAAAAACTAAAACTTAAACCTGTCACTAATACAGGATTAAATATTGATGGTCCTTTATACAGTGCAGGTTTCTCTTACTCATTCCTCTGCACCCCCACAGTATGGAAGGGAGAAAGAAAGGGATATTCATATCTGGACAAAAAGAGAATGCTACCTTATACTGAGCTATCCTGGATAACTCAATATGTTATTGGGGATCTACAAATAATCACACTGAGCCTGTTGGAAGAAAAAGAGGGAATGATTTTTCCTAGACTTTTACCTCCTTCTGTCCCTTCAGGTCTGATACACTACCTTTTGAGACTGTTCACTTCCCTCTGAATGTCCAAAACATCATATTTTTGTTTCTAATTCTGCTATATCTCCTCTATATAGCCTACAACTCATTTAGAATCAACACTGATACTTCCAGAGAGGTTGGAGAGCTACTTCAGTGGCAGAAAACCCCGAGTGCCATGGAATATGGGAAGATATAGGCCAGATTCTGAAGGAATACTCTGCTCTAATAGTTGGAAGTTCCCTCGTCAACAAATACATAACTCAGCATAGACCAATGAACTACATCCTTATCCTGGGCAATGTTCAGTTACTGCTGAAATAATAATTGTATTTGTATATAGTCACATGTGTATATGTCTATAGATGAAAGGTATTCTCTTGGGCATGATATGAAATAAGGGATAGAAAAGACCCTGGATAACCCAAAATATTATGATCTTCCATCTCTATCTGTGCAGCCAGAAATGGAACTGCAGAGGTTTGGAGTGTTGAGCCATTTTAAGATCAAGGCAGTCAAGAAGTTCTTTTGGCTCTTTCTTCTCCCTGGAGTTCTCAAGGGGAGAGCTGAGGCAGCACAAGGCCTTCTTTTGTTTCTCCCTGGGCTGCAGAGGCTGCTTCAAGCACATCCCCACATAGCAAACACAGCAGTTGCATTTCACAAGTTCCAACCTGTTTCAAAGTGAATTTTGCAACATCTGTCCCCAGCACAAAGCTGGAGCTGGTCAAGAACAGGCCACCATTCTTCAGTGCTCCAGGGAACATTTTCTTCCTTCTCTATTGGGACAACAACCTAGGATAGCAGGACTGCCACCTCATGAACCAGAGCTCCCCAGGCAACGCCATCAATTCCCATCTGCCGCCAGAACTGCTTCCTAAGCCGCTGCCTTCCCAATTGTTTTTGTTCCTGAGGAAAGGTTAAGCCAAGCAGGATTTGTACACCATTTTCCCTTTGTCTCTCTACTGGTCATCGTGGAGGAAGCCATCTTGACAAGGGATTTCTTTTTGTTTTTCCTTGTCCCCTAGGAGTCTGTGAGATTTAGTGACATTGTACCTACTGACTATTTATTGATATTTTTTTGCCTGAAATATGTTGCTGTTAGAGTTTTTTCGTGAACTCTTATTTTTTCACTTATAGTTGCTCTCATTAATCTGTCTTAATTGGTGAAAAAAGGGAGTTGTTAAAACTTAAAGTGAGATGGTACATGTTGGAGTGTCTGCCACCCTTAACTGTCTTAAACCAAGACATGGGCTCTGAGATTTCTTTTAAAAAATTTTGAAGTTTATTTTAGTCAGTGTCTCTGCATTCTTATTAGAAGGAATGAATAGTATATAGTCTCTTTTAAAATGATCTTCAAAAGCAATACAAGATTTTTTTTCCCTATAGAATAGAGCTATCATTAAAAAAGAGAAGGCTAAGAGAAACTTAAAGGTCAGGAGTTCAGCTGAGAGACAGTTTGTGTATTTAACAGGTTTAAGTAAATCTCTAGAGTACCAGTTAGAAGCTTAATTTATTTTTTTTTTGTTACATTTAAATTAGAAGAAAATTAAAATGTGCTGAAAGTAGCTCTGATAAAATATGCATTGCAGTGTTTAAAAGCTTTTCTGTAAAAAATAAAGTTTTCCATTAATGTCAGAAAAATTATTAAACTCCATTCTATAGTGATAGCTGATAGTAATCAAAAAGCTTAATCTCTCCAGTTGGCTCTTTAGTGACCTTTGTAGAATGTTTTGTGTCCACCTTGTTAACACTGAACTCATGTCTACATCATGAATTTAAACAAATAATCATTTTTTACCAGTGGCAGCCATTCACTGGGTAAGCACACCAGACTTTAATAGGTGCCAAATCTACACCTAAAGACGTAAGTAGATGTGGCAACTTCCGGGTAAAACTGAATCACTTCGAAAAACAAGACAAGGAAATAATTTTCTCATCCAATTCCAAGGAACAAGTCTATTAAAAAATGTACCCCTGTAATTGTACTACAGATTTCTAATTTACAAGGAAAGAAAAAAAATTGAGCCGCATCCTAAAGGCACTTTTGTAGATGCAATTTGCCTATACAAATTCTCTGCTTTAAAGGCATGTGACCCTAAACTGCTTATATACAGACCTAAAGCTACAGATTTACCTTTTCAGTCATAATTAACTTTTATTACAAGATCAGGAAGACACGGAGGAGAAGAATCCATAACCATAGCACTGGTAGAAAGAAAGTTTGGAAGCTAAGCATAGAATATGCTTGGGAAAGGATGACTTGGTCATATGGGGATGCAGGAAGCTATTGAGACCAAATGGGGAATGGCAAAAGTGAGTGAACTTGAACTCTTGTCTGCAGAATTCCAGACTTCGTTTGCTCAGGTCTGGTAGGATGAGATTTCTCTGAAGACACTATTTATAATCAGACCACGTTTGTTATGACATGAGAATTCAAGCATATCATCCTGGTGGGTTTCTTAGCACACATATACCACTACATGACTAGATAAATGTGACTAGATGTCCCTTGGCCCACTAGGTTTGTCCTTTAGAACAGAGGCCTGCTGTGTGGCAAAGGCACCATAAAGATTTAGCAGGAGACTAGTTGAAACAAGCCATGATTGGCATATTGTGCTCAAAGAAGTCACTGGTTAGTTATTTTCTTTTTCCACTGACGTAGAAACAGAATCAAACAAAAACTAATCCCACCAAAACCAAAAGACCTCCAAACCCAAAACCGAACAATATACATTTCCCTTACATCATTCTTAGTAAAGCGCACAGCTCTACTGTGAGGGTTGCATTGTGCTTGGGAATCCAGTCCTTTTAAAATTTCACAGGTCTAGGAGGTCGTGTACATACTAGATTGTGTTTATAAAAAACAGGGTGTTTCTATTTGTGTGTATAGGGGGGCAATCCACAGTCTCCTTAGCTGTTGCTTCACTAAATACTTATATTTTTATATAATCTATCCTTCTTCTGTAAGTTAAAGCTCCAGAAGTATCTGTCCACTGAGCATGTAAAAAGAGATGTCCTTTCCCTGGCTGATAATGTTTAGCAAATCTAATTGACTGGTGTGATAATGTATTAATTCACATTAATTTGATTTTTTCTCTCTATGCAGTACTTCTGTCCTAGTTCAGAAGTATTGGGACAACTTCTGCAATGTATTCCAGGCCTCCCCAACCCTGTGACTATGAACTCATAACACAAACCATGCCATGTCCCACCTTTAACCTGCTGAAAATATTACATTCGTTTCTGCTCCCTTGTTTTTCATCACACTTATCCCCTTTCTTTTCACTCATTTAACCTTTAACTAGCACAAAAATTCACTGCTTAATTATGAACACAGTAGTGAGTGACCTGAGGCTTTTCTCTGGTTAACAGGACTGACCTTTACTTGATTTGCCTTCACCTCACTGTTTTTGACTATCAGCACTGGAGGGGAAGTGAAGCAACTTATTTTGCTAAAGCACAGAGTAAAAAAATAATAAATATAGTAATAATATCTGCCTGGCAAAAGGGTTTCTGCCTGTTTTCCAAGCCTTTGTCAGTTGTATTCACCCTTAATTACTCCCTGCAGGTTGACAGAATGAACAGCAGGAAAGTGAGAAACAGCCCACCGAGCAGAGTGTGGTTGGTGTTCCACGTTTTCCATCCATCCAACATGTTATGGCTTGAGAGCATTTTCAGCTTTGACAAGGTGATGCTGCTTAGCAATGTCCAATTTGCTCCAAGTCTGGTGAGTACACTGACAAATACCACTTACAAAGATTAAGTAAAGGGCTGTGAAAAGGAAAAGGGTAGCAAATGGAAAGAAAAAAGCAGTGAAAGAATGACTTTCCTAAGTAATTACTTTTGTTCATAAACAAAACTCTTGTAAAAAGCAAGTTAAAAAAAAAAAAAAAAAAGCTCTGTCACATTGGAGTTCAATGTATCAAATTCCACAGTCTGGATAACGAATTTTAAAAAAAATGAAAAAGGAGAGTTAGCTTTTCAGTGTACCTGAGTTAGTCTCCTAATTTAGAAGTTTATTCGTATTTTGTCATGGTACATATAATTATTAATACTTAATGTAATTATCTGAATTTCTGTGATTAGGATTGAGTTTCCTGATGTTAGAATATCTTGGCTGATTCTTGACAAGAAACATCTGCATAAACCTGTGTAAAATGTTTAGCTGATCTGTATCCTTATCTGAAGCCAGAGGCTCCCTGCAGAAAAAAGGAAAAAAAAAATAAAAAAGAACCAAAACCAAACAGATGTCTTAACCCCCCCCCCCCCGAAAACCTAAATGCTGTCCACTGTACTTAGTTTGGAAAGCTTTATTGAAAAGCAGTTGAATTAATGTGAAAGTTTCTACATAAAACAAAAGATACAGATGCAAAATTGCATGCAGCATCAGAGGGCATCCTTTGAAGCATGTCTTTTAAAAATACTGAGTGCTGTGAGGCTGTTTAGAAGGAAGCAGGAAGGCTGATTACCAAGGGATAGTGTTTTACATAAATGTTTTCTGCACCAGAACATATGGTATGACGGAGATTTTAAAATTGTAGAAATGAAATTACATTAATAGAGTCATGTCTCTGTGGAAATTGTACATGGTGGTTCAAGTTGGAAGAATAACCTTCTATTTGATATGTTTGTGATCCCTTGGAAATCTGAACCAGAGCAAGGGACCTGCCAACAGAATTTCTCAGACACTAGCACAAGATTGAATGATATCTAATCTTGACTCATAAATAGTAACTGCAGGAGTTATCTCTTGTTGAGAGCTATTCTCTCCTCTTACAATGGTTCTGATTCAAAATTATTTGATTCATTTATCTCTGTCTCCTACAAATGCTGTTTAACTTAAGAGAACAGAAATAGTGCCATTAACATCAATCGCAAGTTATCCAAAAAGGAAACCTAAAGTAGTATTGTGAGACTTAAAGTTAGTCAAAAATTATAAAATTTTAAAAAACATTTACTTTTGAACCTTTTTTTTTTGTTTGTTTCTTTCCTGCAGGTTTTGGTTTTGGTTTGTTCTGTCTTTAAGAAAAACTGATATAAATCCATATGAAACTTTTAAAGAGACAAGTGCCATCTTAAACATGGATGCAAAAACATCCTAAAATTTCTTACTTTAGGAATTCTACTGGCAATACTTACTATCCTTCATGTTTTGGACATCATCCCTCCTGCACACTCACTTGCAGCATCAGCAGTGTTTCTGTCTAACTCTTAGGGCACTAGTGCTTAGTCTGTATTCTCCTCTCCCTCCTGCCCTGCAAAGAGGAAGAGTCCTTTTGCATATGGTCAAGAATTGTGTTAGTGCAACTGAAAATAAAAGTAGGTAGTAGCATTTTTATTAATTAAAGTGAGATGGTACCCATGGTGAATAAAATTTAACAGCTTGTATCAGCCTTTCATAAAACTCCATAAAATACTCCATAATGCCTACATTTATGGTAATAGGAGCAATACCAATTGGCAGCACTGCAGAAGCATAGACTCAGATAAGTAGGGAAAGCACTCTGACAAAGAAAAGGAAAAGAAAGGAACAGTAATTCAAGTATTTTGACTAAAACAGTTAGAAAGACTAACATGAAATCTAAAAGCAGTCCTAAAATCAAAACCAACAAACCAGAGGTCAGAAGAAAGGTCAGATGTTAGGCTACAGAAACTCTTTCCAATACTTCTGACAGCATAAAAAGCTTGGTTTCACCAAAATCCTTGATAAAATCAAAGACTATCCAAGTGCCTCATGCAGAGTTGTTTTCCAGAATAATCTACGTAGAGGGCAGGTTGGAACCAGAGGGAAAAGGAAGGGAAAATTATATTAATTTTTTAGCTATGCAGTTGTCAGAACATAATTCAATATTGCTTACATTTAGCTGTTACTTTAGGTCTTCTTTTTTGAAAATAATAAGCTTGTTTGCTCTAGCTTATACTCCTAATACTTGGAACCATTTGTAACAGTACTTAAACATGTGACTTCTGGGAAAAGAGGAGCCTCTAAATAATCCCAAAGCAATTCAATTTGACATTATCGATCTACATTTTTTAATTGATTTGAACAGTGTTACAGGAGAAGCATTCTGCATTTTGCCATTTGAATTACTGTCTTGTTACTGTGCTGAAGTCTAGACACTGTCTCGGTTTCCAAAGGGCATAAGTGTCTCTGATGATGTCTTCCCACAAAACAGTAACCAATTGGTTCATGGTAAGATATTTTTCTGGTTTTTTTCTGCTTCTTTGATAATTTCATCTACACAGAAACCAACTAAAATTTACCTGCTTTTATAGTGTTGTACATTTCCTTCTGTTTTCATGCTGCTGTACTCCTGGAGATGGTTCAGGTGCTTTACAAAAACAGGCTGCCAGTAGAAGTGGCTCTGGAGTGAGGGCAGCCCTGGTTTTGCTAGCTAGCCCAAATTCAGGGAAGCCTCCTTGCAGCATCAGCTGTGTGGTCGCCTGCCCCAAGGACCTTTATCCCTATGTTTGTCCCAAAGCACACTGTAACTCTGTGACTGCCCTCAAAACCTGCCTCACCTTACCAGCCCTTCAGATCTGTTCTGCCTACACCTTGCAGCCAGGAGCACCCACAGAAGGGAAAAAATCCCCGAACACACAAGTGTTGTCTTTGCAAGCATGTGTACCATATGGAATCACACCTTGGGGCCAAACACCTGCCATTATTTGGACAGTTTGATATTATTGACTTTCACTCCTTTTTTTTTTTGTAAATTACCTGTAGACTACAGAGTTGTTTGATAGTTTTTGGTAGCAAAAATATTGTCGTTACCTGCTGCAATGTTAATTCTTCCATAAAATATCACTCTAGGATAATGGATAGAAAATATTAATTTATAAATTAAAAGTTCCCTTATCAGTGTATTTAATTTTAACAAAATGGGCAACTTGGCTCTAAAGGTGACTTTGTCATAAAAAAAAGTTTAAAATCTCTGAAGAGCATTTTAAAAAGAAGACTACAATAAAAGGATATGTAATGCTTTGCTTCCCCCTGCCCCCTCCTCTTTTTTTTTTTGAAAGTCCAAACTATTGTTCAGGATTCTAGAAACAAATGTTTATAAATAAATGCTATAAATATTATTTAAAAAATGCTTTACATTTTCTCACTATTTGATAATATATCTTCTCTTTTTTTCAGACTTGTTTTTTTAATTTTAGCTTTGTTTTTCTCTGGAAACATGTCTTCCACATTTCTTCTGTATAAGATGGCTTTCACACTTGAGAAACATAAATGTTATGCATTATTATAAAGGACACATCTCAAACAAAAACCAAGAATCTCTATTTTTAGGAATCCACTAAAATCTCTAAATTGAACTGAGCCACATGTCTGGTTATACTCTTACTATCATTTAGCTTTCTGGTAGTATGAGGAAGAAAATGCAGGAATAAGGAATTAAGTTTTGCTTGCCCAGATTCATCACCTTTCCTATTTACATTCACACTTACCCGTTCCACTTTCCTTATCCATTTTTTCTTTCTTTCTTCTCTTCCCTTTCCCTTTCTCTTATGTCGTCCTTAGCTTATTTGGGTATTCAAATAATGTTCTTATTAGCAAAAAAAAAAATGAAAAAAAAAAAAAAGGGGAAATCTGCTTAAAGGCAAACAAAGAAAATAAAACCACAACAAAATAAAACTGAAGACAGCATGAGAAGGCCTGGGAGCATCTGCTACAAGCAGAAGTTAGTGCCTCATTCATTGTCAAAATACAGCTTATGGGCAGCACGGTGTGTTGTCATCTGAACATGATGCTTGTTAAAGGAAACATAATCTATTTTGTAAAACGATATTTTTTTAGAAATTAAAAAATCTACAGTTCAGAAATTTTTTTTCCCTTTTCATGTTGAGAATCAGTGAGAAATTTAGAGCTCTGTGCAGTCTTTAGTAATATTTTCTAATTAACAGCTATGTATTTGCCATGAATGAACTTTTTTGATTATTTTCCATATTTATCTGAAAAACATTTCATACATATTTGGCCTCACCCTCTAAGTTTCCCATTACATAAATACTCAGTAAGAGAGTGATTATTAAAACACAAATAGTTGCATATACTTTTACAGGATTTTTTCTCATGCAGTTCATCAGGATCCCACTCCAAAGAATTATACCAATAAATAAGACACAAACAGTATTTCTAGGAAGACCTTGCCAACATTGAGAAACAATAAATTAGTGCTACTATTATAAAATTTATAAAGCAAATATATGTTTATTATATTTATATGAAGCTTATTGCACATAGCAGAAGGAAATTCAAGACTGATTCTTGTTCATTCAAAACATCACCAATATAACTTCCATCAAACCTTCAACCCCAATAATCTCTGAGGGAGCACTTGAAATAATGAGGAAGAGAATTACAGGTATAATTCAATAAATGTAGTAAGAAATTAATTAAATTCAATAAGAATACTAGGTGTTGATATAAGATGGTTAATTTCTACTGGAGAAAAATGGCAGAAAGATTTTATTAGTACATTATAGCTTGTGACCCACAAAGATTTTTATGGAAAATTGTAGAACAAGCAGCACCTGTGGGTCTTCACTGTCCATAACCTTATTTTAAGAACTGCTGAGCTCAACATAAAACTGAGTCTAGCAATCAACTTTTTTATTATCCCAAGTTTTCAAGAGTCCCCTCACTTTCCTCTCATAGCAGTTATCTTTATACTTTATTATAGCACCTAGCTTTTCCAATATACCTACTGTACCATCGTATTTTGCTGGACAAACTCTTGTCATCGTTATCACATTCAGGAAATTTATTTCCAGAATATGTGTGGAACATCCAGCTGGTGTCTTTGTCAGGGCTCTGACATTCTGTGTTACTAGGTTCTAAAGAGAGTTTTGCATTCAGCTGACACTATTGCTCAGGAAATGGATCATCCACTTTTTCATTTCCAGAATATTTGTTTGCTTTTTTTTCATTTGCCTTTAAGAAGGAAACTGAGTACTATTTCAGAAATAGATTACTGTGTATCTTTGTATAAGCCCTTAAATCTGCTTTCCTGAGAACTCTGATATGTTCTGTAAAAGGTATATTTTGTGCCCTATTTACGCTTGTAACTTTAGCTCACACTGTGTAACTTGGAAGACACACTCTAAAAGGCTGAGACTTTCAGAATGTTTTTTCCTCTTTTCTTTTTTTTTTTTTTTTCCCTAAAGCTGAGCTCATCTTTAAAGTGTCTTTTTTCATCTTTATCTTCGGGCAGTAGCGCTTATTAGAATATTAGGTCAATCTTCTTATAAACATGCCGTGTCATTTAAACATTTCTTTTTTCTTTTCCTTGCTGGAAATCTCACTGTTATCATTTTCTGTTGAGTAATTATTATAGATGGATTAGTAAAGACCAATTCTGAATTTTCCATTTAATAAGAGGCCTGGTGAAACCAAAAGAAATGGTATTTGTGTTTTGCCAGTTATGAGACTACCCCATGGAAGCAGTGTATGAAAAGAGGAATAGAAAGCAGTTTTTATAGTATATCACATAAAATTGATTTATATAATCAATTTATAATCTTATTGAAATCATAATATTTTAGGTAATAACTTGTTTCTAAGACAAGTCATTTGTTTTCACAGCCATCTATCACTTTTCATGTAGTTTTCCTTACAATCTTATTCCCCAAATGTTGTCGAGTCTATGACTATTTTCTTTAAACAATTGCTAAATCTTCTGACACGGATCAGAGAAGCCCAGCACTTTGTTCTTGCCCCTGCAGTCTCCCAGCACCCTGTGTGGCTGAGATTTGTTTCTCAGTGATGGGCAAGCCTTTGTTTCTCTTTCCTTTTCCAGTGATCTTTATTCTGGGATATGGAAACTCTTGATCAACCCTTTAATCTGAAGTGCCATAAAAACATCTCAGAAAAAAGCAGATGTCTTCATCCAATTGCACTATTTGTATGAGTCTGTTATTTGATAAGCATTTTTACATCTTAGAAAAAAGAAAGCTCTGCTCTTGATTTGACTGTGTTTTCATAAAAGATTTAAACAAAGATGGTATGAAGTTGCTTTTCTCAGAAAAACTATGTTCATCTAACACTCTTATTTATTACCTCCAAACTTGCATGGCATAAGGGAATGTAATGACAGACGAATGATCCAAATAAATAATAAATATACCTCCTATATTACGTGACTCAACATCTGGTACATTTACATGAAGAAAACATCAGGATTTTTATAAGAACCTCTGTTTAGTCACTGTAAGCAATGTTTAGGATGTAAACAGACGGACATCATTAAGTTCAGCTATTATCCTACATCCTCCAAGGAATAGAACTGCAAAGGGAGATGACAGCATGCTAGGTTTACCACTGCAAAGGAAACTTGAACACTGTGCAAGTTCTCATTGACATATACCATATGGAAATTTATGTACGTTTTAGGACCCAATACTGTCAAATCAGTCTCACTATGAACTAAAATCTTATTCTTTACATTAAATAACTGATTAAGAGAAAATATAATGGGAGATAATCTGAAAATATCTTCAACTTCATTCTGCACAGATTATGATTTCTTGAAAATACTGTGATAAGTGGTTAAACAATATAATCCCACAAAATGAAAGGATTTAAAATACTTAATCAGGCGCAGATGTAAATATTTGTAATCCTTTATTAAAAAAACAAAAATCAGCCTCTGGAGGGAAGATTAAATCAGGGCCTAAAAGTAAAAACTAAAAAGAAGTCACTAGCAAAAAAATATTCTTTATAAAAAACCATACGTCCTAGCATATTGTTTATTAGGGATTTGTTAAAAATCATATACTCTATCGGCTATTAGATATTGCTAACTGAATTTACCTCTGCCTTGCTCTTCTGTGAATTGTATTCTAAAGATAATCTTGAAATACATTTAGCCCATATGTATAGATAACCCTAGATTTAAAACAAACAAACAAACAAAAAAACCTCCAGATTTATTAAAGTCACAATGCTGTTTTATTCTTAAACACAACCACAAAAAAGAGGCAAGCAGACACAAATGAAGAGCCAAAATAGAAAACAGAAGGACACAGCTGAGGCAAGTTTTTTTAGTTGGCTGTCTACTCCTGACAAAATGCTGGCATCCACTACTGTTTTCCAAGCACCTTTTCCTTCACTTGCATCTTCCAGATCCTTCCAGATCCAGGGTATGATTTTTTTTTGATGTGAGCTTAATGCAGAGTGGAACAGATGATGGTTACAACAAAATGTAAAAATGTGTTTAAGAACTATAGAAAATAACTGTTTCTTTTAGAGCACAGCTTTGTCTTCACATTTCCCTGATGCTCACACGGGCAAGCACCTTCTCTCCCTTCACAAAATATCTCGTGTAGTCCATGAACATTGCTAAATGTATTGGAGTCATTTAGAGAATTACTGAGATGTTCAAGTCATCATTCACAAATGCATCTTATATACATTAGTCCAAGCTTAACTCATAAAAATTCCTTAGTCTAAGCTTAAATCATAAATACTCCCCAGTCTCTTAAAAACATAGGCAAGTTTGTCTTGACAAAACTACTGATTTTAAGAATACGTTAAAATAAGTTTCTATAAGTTGTGCAGAATTTATGTACAATACTTCTTGATTTTATTTAGCTCTAATAAAGCATAATTTAATTATATGAATGTGTTTTTCTGTTAACCCCGGGGTATTGCAGACCTTCTAATTCAGTAATGATATTACACTTTTCTTCATCATTTAATATTTACCCATGTCATTTTTCTTAATTCCATTAATGTAATTACTGTTTTCTCACTCAGTTACAAAAAGAGACTAAAATGAATACATTAATTTTAAAAATTTCTGAGAAAGGAAAATTTTATGTATATCATATTCCAAAAAAAAACCCAAAAAACAAGACTCCAAAACTATTTTCAGCATTTAGAATCTAGTCCATTATCTGCTATTATCACCAAGTAAATAGCTTTTTATCAATTTACATTCTATTAAAGAAATTCCAAAGTATAAAATTCTGAATGTATTCTTAAACAAAAATCTTATCTTTTCCCTAGAATCTGGAGAAATCAAAGATGACTAAGAGGGAAACTTCTACAACAAGTTCTTCAGCACCCTAAATGGGTGAACTGATAAAAAAGTAACTTTTTTTTTTTTACTGCAGTTTCCCTTTATTCAGCAGTAATTTTATATGTGAGTGAGGAGAAAAATATACTTTTTTTCACAGAAAATACAGTACATCCTTTCTTTTTCTTTCTTCCCTGTTGGTAGTTAACTGAGAATCTGTAATAAATGTGCTCGGCTTTCTTAATCTGGGGCAGAGGAGTTGTAAGAAATTATATTACTCTATAATATTATCAGGAAATCTAAGGTTTTGTGGTTTTAATTTTTTTCCCCTGACCTTGTAGAAACACCTCTGTTACAAGCTTGTTATTTTGTTCAGGGTGAATATTTACAGTTCACCTAGTTCACGTTCATTTCTACTTCACTTTGTCAAGTTATGGTATGTTGCTATTCTGACAGGAAGTAATCATAAAATTAAAGATTTGTTTCTTTGATTTCCATGACCAGCAATGGGTCAAGTAATTTCATTTATGTGATAGTATATGACAGCTATTATCTTTCACAAAATAGGAAATTACAAAGTATTGCCATTTTTCTCTGCAAGAGTTGCTTCTATTTAAATGGTTTCAAATTTATAGAGTAATTTTTCTCTCAACTTCAAATACATCCATAGACAAAGTAAACAGACCCACAGAAATGCAAATCCACCACAAGTAATGAGAAACTATCTAGAATATTAAATGAGATCATGTTATTGCAAATGTAGAAACAGGTCAAGTTAAATGTGCATAGATCCAGTGGAATTAATAAGTACACACTGATTTATATCATTCAACATTTCTAGCCATGAATCTTTCTTAGCTTTTTCAGACTTCCTTTCTATATCAAAGAAATACATGCTGTTCTCTTCTGAAAGAGAATGAATAAGGGACAGCGATGAAAAGAACATAATTATCATAAACTATTTTAAATTAGAATCACAGAAATAGTGTGAAAATAATGAATATCCAGAAAATGTTTGAGAAAGAATACCCAGTAAGCTAAGGTATTTTGCAGACAGGAGGTTTACCTGAGAAGAAATTTTGAAGAATAATTTTCCCAAAGTAGTCAAGTACTTTTTTTTTTGTCAACACTGTTGACAAAAAATGAATTGCTTCTGAAACATACATTCTTTTATATGCCTTTTACCACAGGAAAAAAGTTAACGTTGGGAAAGGAGAATGTAGATTACCACCCTACTCCTGTATCAATACAATTGTTAAGACATTATTATTGGCACTTTCACAAATAGAAATACTTTAAATGTAAAAAAAATCCTCTTCATTCTTTTGTCATAAGCTTTCTAAACTTCAAGAGAGGTTGAACATTTTGCTAAGTCTAACTTTATATGCCTCTGGATTTGTGGGACATGTAAGAATGTAAATCTATTTTGCAGTGTATATTCCTCTTGCAGAGCCCTTGTTTTGTGACCAGCACTGACAGATGGTGACTTGTCTTCCCATGGTCTTTGTAGAAAACTTGTTGCAAGTTGGTACCTCAACAGATATGAGCAAAATACCCATGAGCACAGTCTGTTTGGGCTAATTTGCTAATGGTTTCCCCAGCTGCATTTTAATTAAATAAAAGGACAAAAAAAATCCTCTTTGGCTCAGGAGCCACTCACATGAGAAGAAACATGGGCCTTAATTCTGCTTGTAATTATATTTTTGTACATTCTTTGCCCTCAAAGCAGTTTATTATACAAGGATCAAGAGTGCAATTGCAATATATTAGAAACAATGAAGATTTAAGTCTTCATTACGTCCTTCAATCACTAAATGTGTTTGGAAAACTTTATGTGTTAAGAATTTCAATAAAAACAAAGATAAAAAGATTCATTTCAGAAACACTGGAATCTACAATGACTTGGCCTCTGTGATATTTTTAAACATAAAGAATAAAAATATTTTCATTTGTAACAAAAACCCTGTTGATCTGATAAGATCAACCCCTTATCGAGATACATGGGAGAATAAGAGTACAGTGACATTTTTATAGTCAGTCTTCACATAATAACTTTTTGAAGCATGAGATTATGCCATGATCAAGGACCTTCAGTCCAGTGAAAGTTCAGGAGGAGTGCATGAATGTTAGAAAGAAAAAAGTAGGATATTAAAAGAAGGTGGAAGAAAAGTGAAGAAAAGAGAAGCAGTAACCAAAAAGGAAAAGAGGAAGAGAGATTAAAGAGATGATTGGAACAACAAAAGAAAGATCAATATTAGCTGAGGAAGAAAAAAAAAAGGAGGAAAACACTGAGTTTATAAGAATTCCTACTCTGAAGAGAAATAGGATTAGGAAATTTTTTACTAAAAACAAACAAAAATTAGTACAGAATCTTCATCTTATGAGAATAAACCATCTGTCAGGAAACTATTATATATGTATTCCTTTCGCAGGACACTAAAGAAAAAGGAAGGATTTGAAAACATACTGTAAATTTTGTGACTGTTGAAAAGGATTGGAGAGAAAACAATGTGCTTTATTTCCTTCAAAAAATATGGTATTTATTCTCATATCAGCAAGTTACATCAGTCTACTACAAGATCTAAGCATATTATTCATAATAGGTGACTTTTTCCTTACTAGTTTTCAAGGTTATAACCTGGAAATGTTTTATGACCTCTTCTCAGTGTTCATTTGCTAATTTTCAAGGTATGTTTGTTCAGACAATTATTGTCTTTATGGGGGATTATTTTTATGCAGACAATTCAAACACTGTTCCCTCCAGCAACCTCGGTTTCTACTCATCCTCTTCATAGGAGGAGATCAGTATTTATAAATTTCCCATTACAGCATGTTGGTCAGAAAGAAAGGCACATGAACATTTATGTTTATTAGTAAACTTTTTAGCAGAGTAATAGATAAAATAGTCTAAGCTTTAAAACTCTCCAGTGCCAGCTGGAGAATCAGAAACTGTGTATGAGGCTTTAATTAACTGTAAAATCTGAAGTGAACTGTGTTGCATGATACCTGGGGATTTCAGTGAAGAACGTACATATGTTCTCTCTGCTAATTGAAGATGAGCTGCATTTTAAGGGATTACATCCCCTGAGGTCACAGAGCCAGAGAGAGCAAAGATAGGAGTAGAATTTTAAAGGCATAAAGTAAACTTTCTGTTAATGGTCTGCCCTTTGCAAATGAAGTATATTAACAGTTTATCTTTAAGCTGATTTACCGCATGCTGTGTAAATTTTTATGGAAATGGGAATGTAGTATAAAAAGGAAGTTTATACTTTTTTTCCTAGACATAAAATGTAAAATCTGAAAGGCTTATTGTTCTGTGACAAAGCTCATACTTCATCTTTTTCATTAAGCACTGAGATCTTTTTTGTTAATTTCTTTTTAAGAGGTTACAGAAGGAGATTAAATGGAAAGTAAATTAATCCTGACTGTAAACTCCTTTAGAACATAATGGACAATTACAACACTCCAGTGGCAGGGTGGTACAGAGTTATCTCTTTGAAAGTTGTATAAAAGCCGGTAGGTTGATGGGGATTTCACCTTGCAGAAGGGGCAGATTACAGTGCCTTGTCCCAAAAGGGTTCTTAAACTCTTTGCTGGTATTGGCTGGAGTGGAGTTAATATTCTTCACAGTGACTAGTACAGGACTGTGTTATGGATTTGTGCTGCACACAGGATTAATAATATGGAGATGATTTTGTTACTGATGAGCTTTGAATGGTTGTGATTTTCAGGAGAGTTGCCTGAGGTCTAGAAGAAAGCAAATGTCATCCCCATTTTCAAAAAAAGACAAGGAGGGAACTACCAGCCAGTCACCTCAATCCCTTAAAAGGTGACCAGGCACCTCATTGTGGATGCCATGTCCACCCACAAGGATGACAAGAAGCAGATGATCAGAAGCAGTTTGCATGGATTCACTAAAGGTAAATTATGCTTGATCAACCTCGTTGCTTCCTGCAGTGAAATGACTACCTGGATGGATGAGGATACAGTGGATATTTTCTACATCAACTTCAGCAAGGCTTTTGACACTGTGTCTCAGAACATTCTCACAGGCAAACTCAAGAAGTGTGAACTGGTTGAGTGGACAGGAGGTGGATTGAGAACCAGAAGAACAGCAGATCCCAGAGGGTTGCAATCACTACCACAGGATCTAGCTGGAGGCCTGTCACTAGTGGTGTCCCCCAAGGTTCAATACTGGGTTCTGTATTGTTTAACATACTCCTCAATGACTTGGATGAAGGGGCAGAGGCCTCCTCAGCAAGTTCACTGGTGGCACAAAGCTGGGAGGAGTGGCTGATACCCCAGAGGGCTGTGCTGCTACCTCAGAGGGACCCCAACATGTTGGAGAGATGGGCAGAGAAGAACTGCCTGAGATTCAACAAAGAAAAATGCGGGGTCCTGCCCCTCAGGAAGAAGAACCCCAAGGACTAGCACAAGCTGTGGTCTGACCTGCTGGAAAGCAGAGAAGAACCTGCAGTCCTGGTGGATGACAAGCTGTCCATGAGCCAGCAGCATGTCCTGGTGGCCAAGGACAAAAGTATCCTGGGGTGCATTAGGAAGAGCATTGATACCAGCAGGTTGAGGGAGCTGATCCTGCTCCTCTACTCAGGGCTAGTGTGCCCAGTTCTGGCCTCTGGCCTGATACAAAAGAGGAAGCTCCTGGATCAGGTCCAGAAGAGGGTGACAAAGATGATTAGATGTGTAGGGCATCTCTCTTATCAGGAAAGGCTGAGGGAGGGGCTTGTTCAGTCTCTGGAAGAGAGGACTGAGATGATACATCATAAATGGGTATCAGTATCTCAAGGGCGGGTGTCAAGAGCTCTGGTTAGAGGTGCTGAGCAATAGAACAAGACACAATGGGCAGAAACTGATGCACAGGAAGTTCCATCTGAATGTAGTGAAGAACTTCTTTACTAGGTGACTGAGCACTGAAGAGATTGCCCAGGGAAGCTGTGGAGTCTCCCTCATTGGAGATATTAAAAAACCATCTCTGTGTGACATCCTCTAGGATGATTCTGCTTGAGCACAGAGGTTGGAATTACCCACTGCCATCCCTTCAAACCTTAATCCATTCTGTGATTCTGTGAATTCCACTGTGGAACAAAGCCAGTATTGGGGATAGCAAAGCACTAGTATAAGAAGTTTTCAGGAAAACAAAATATATGAAGTGTTTAAGGAAATGTAAGGGGAGATTAAATTGAACTGAATCTTCTTTCTTGGTTAGCTATATTGGGGCATATGAGGGAAGAAAGAATTAGATGGAGCAACCTAGAGAGTATTTCTCCAGTGTTTCTTCAACTAGGAGGGTGGTAGTAGTTGGATGAATTGTCTGTTTGTATCTATTTTTCCCAAAATCTGATGTGCATTTGAGATGAATAACCACTGAATTTGTGTGTGTACGTGATTCAACTGAGTATGTTATACAGAAATGTGTTGTGGATAGGCAATATTTTGCAAGCTGCAGGCAGTTCTAATGCACAGTTGACCCAAGATGAGTATGCATTTAGCATAGTAAGTGGCCGCAGTGATCAGGGCATTGCTCAGTATGTAGCATTTTTCGGAACACCACAGTCAAATCACATGCACATTTGAGACACAACTTCCATGTAGTTTCTAGATGGAAATTGAATATAATACAGACTAACAACTGAGTAAGATAAATGAGTAAATATTTTTATTTATAATTTATTGTGATAATAAATAGTCAATAATTACTGCACCTTCATTTATGTCAGGAAAATAATTGCATTTTGTTGTACAGTTGAAACAGAGTTTTGGAAATGATGTAGAAAATATTGCATATATAATCTAAAGTAATGTAGCTACTGGAAAAAAGAAGCAGCTTTTTAACATATAGCCACTCATATTGCCTGCTATTTCAAATGGTGCTATATTAAAAAAGAAAAGATTAAGGAAAAGTGAAAAAACTGAGTGTCTCTGTTCAGCACATAAAATATTGAATACAATCTGAAAAAGAAACTGCTTACATTTCCTTTGTATGAAATATGTGAGAAGATGAACACATAAAGCAGCTCGTATAATATTTAGCACAAGAACCCCTAAGGAGGCTAATGAGCTGATTTCTATTAACTTTAGCAATGCTATACAAGCACAGGATCTGGTCCCTAACCCATAAACTCATATTTCTTGCAGTCTTAATTATAAGTCAGAAAGAAAAACATATGTCATGGACACTTCATGTACTCTCTACATTGTTGCTTTTATAAACATGGAAGAGTAACAACTATTCCCATCTGCCTTTCTTCTAGACTTCCGTATGGACATTGAAAATTTGATGTCACTAGCGTTTGTTCAAAATTATACCTTTGCTTCAAGTGATGTTGCTATTTGTCTTTTGCCTGTATAATTGTGGTTTGGAAGATAAAATCTGTGTTAAGTAGACCTTACTGTTAAAAATATGGTAGCTTTTCTTGTAAAATTTAATTTAAACAAAAAACACATTTGATACCTGCTGACTAGCTGGCCATGTAATTACCTCTTTCATTTAAGTCTTACCTCTGGAGAAGTATCAAGGGCAGTATGTAAGTTCAAGTGAGGCTTCCATGGCAGGGGTCTATAGCATGCAGCACCTGGGCTTCTGCCTGATTGAAATCCCTGACTATGTAGAGACACGAAACTCTTTTGAAGCTGAAATCAAAAGGTCAATCAATGATCAAGGTGTGCGTCTATCCTCCCCCCACGAATAGAACATTGAGATCTCCAAGGGATGTTTCCTCTGTCTTTTGTTCTCTTCTACCTTTGAACCATTCACAGGGACCTATCTGCCCTTCTTAGTTACAGAATAAATGTCTTGTGCTTTTCAGACATGCAGGGGTTTTGGTATGCAGCTTGCAGGGCTAGGAGAGCTAGACACTGCAGTACTAGACGTGGAATTTAGCAGTTGTTGAACTTAACAGAATTTTTCATTCTTTTCATCTCATTTGGGGAAGGCAGGATATCCTTGAGCATCAATGATTCTGTCAGAAAACAAGGGCATATTTACATATCATTTGCATACTGTAAATAGTTGTGCTCTCCTCATGGATCTTGTATTAAAAACGCATATAACATAGTGTGCCAAACAGAAAAAAAAATTCTTAAGTTTCATTAAAAACTGAGTTTAGATTACGTGTGGACAAGCTAAACAGTGTTCCACAATGAAAAATTTATTTCTCTAAGTATTTAGATTACGGCACTTATAATAAGCAGTTAAACTTTACAGACACTGAGGGGCCATAATCCTTGCTAACTTCCAAGTCCTAGAAGAAGGTTAAAAATTAAAAAATCCTGCCAAGATTTTTTTTTAAAAAAGAAAAAAATAGAAATTATAATCCATATAATTGTTCTCCTGTATATATTCCAATTTAATGGATCCATATGCATGTTCTCATATACAAGAAATTGAATCTTGAAGAGTTCACCTCATGTAGCATATTCAGGCACAGATTAAAAGATTTAAGTTATGTTTTTTTATATAATATTTTAACAATTCTAAAGGTGTAAGGAAAGACATTTGGTGCTGGAGAAAACAAGAAGCTGGATCAGGACTGTTAAAGGAGAAAGAGAGTTGCCGACAAGAATTTGGAGGAAAAACGGAAGAAGAATAGCCATCCATATTTCCAAGTTGAACCCATAGTTCTGATAGGAGCACTCCAGAGAGCCATTATTGGGAAGGTTAAGTAGCTTCGTACTGGGTAGGACACTGAAGGTGGCTGCTCTAGGTAAGGTGAGCCCATCTGTTAACTTACAACTTGCTATCCTTAGTTTCTTGGAAGACTCAGATGCTTGACATCCGTGTCCTTCTCTTTTCTGCTCTCCTTTGGTGGCTAGCACACCTAAGGCAGTTAAAGTTTCTCCTCGCATTTTTCTTTTTTCTTTTCTTTTTTTTTTCTT
This sequence comes from Thryothorus ludovicianus, assembly GCA_013397245.1. Lineage (NCBI taxonomy): Eukaryota > Metazoa > Chordata > Aves > Passeriformes > Certhiidae > Thryothorus > Thryothorus ludovicianus. Next base: position 440,006 of record VZTB01012203.1, on the reverse strand, counting down.
ATTAAATCCAGGAAAAGCTCAAGTGTGGTCCTTTTCCCCTGAAAAGGATCTCTGTGCCCTTGATTCAGTCCCACCCCATCTTCCTGCTGAGATTAGTGGCTTTTCTCTAAGGGCACCTCTTTTCTTCACTTCTTTCATCTTCTTTGCACCTTTCACCCATTTTCTTTTTAACTCTTAAGAAAGAAAAAGAAGGGGCTGAGTAAAGAGCCTAGACAAAATGATCTTATGATACTAGTTCTCTTCAAAAGGCTGTGAATTGAATTCCATGATTTTTGGAAAGTATAGAGCCATCTACTTATTTCTTTAATGACAATATTGTTGTCCAAGTATCTACATAAAGGAGAAACATTTGTCGTTCTCTGAGACAGCAGAGTAAGAGATAATTTGTTTTCAGACTAATATGTATAATATTCTGCCCCATTCTGAGCTGCTGCTGAAGGCTTGCCATGGCCATATCAAACAAAGGGAATTGCTGATTGCTTTTAGCTATTTTCACTTTTTTTCTTCCATGTGTATGCATTTTTAATTCTGCAATCTTGCTCTATTCTTACTCACTAAGCAGTAACAAACACAGGTAAAGGGTCTTTGTTCTAGAAAGGAAATGCCATACTTTGGAATATATCTTGTGCAGCTACAAAGCTGAGCACTTTCTGGTACTGCCCATAGCAAGGACATAATGTTCATTTCTTACAGTATTCCTGTTTATGAGATTTGTCATCAGCTCTAATTTACATTCTTGCCTGAGTATACGTTTGGAAAAGGTGACTTTTTTTTCCTACTCATACTGTTTTGTCAGATACAGTGATTACTTATATTGTGACAGCATACTTTGTTTCCTCTCCTTGTTCATCTCTTAAACACTAATCTAATCTAATCTAATCTAATCTAATCTAATCTAATCTAATCTAATCTAATCTAATCTAATCTAATCTAATCTAATCTAATCTAATCTAATCTAATCTAATCTAATCTAATCTAATCTAATCTAATCTAATCTAATCTAATCTAAGTAGAAAAATTGTTTTCACACAACTGGGATTCGCTTACTAAAAAAGTATTGAGATAAATTTGAGAGAGAACAAAGCTTCTCCACTGTCACTACAAAACTGTTGATATTCTTCAAAATCCTGCAGTGTATGCTGATGACAGGCTAAATTTTATCTAATGTCTAAACAAAGAAGAAGACAGGAATATGCTGAACAAATGACTAGCGAATGTTATCTGCTATCACTGTGAGGCCATTGCACTGAACAAGCAAAGCACATACCTTTCATTATAGAGGTTGATTGAGACATTTTCCAGCTTTGTTTGTGTGTAAAAAACATCCTGTTTTTTCAAAGTGATTGAAAAAAGAGAAAAGACAAATTCAAAACTCAGACATCTCATAGGATATTTCTGAGAAAGCTTCTGTATATGACATGCAGTGATAATGGATATAGCAGCAATAAAAAACATGGCCGTGAAAAGAAAGCAAGCGGTTTTGTATTTATAATGTATGGATGATGATATGCATGTCTGAAGAGTTGATTAGACTACATAATGTAGCTGTTGCACAAGCAGATAGAATTTAAATATATGATTATATAAATCTGAAAGTGAACAACTATAAAAACATCATCTCTGTGATGATTTCATTAAAATGAAATGTGTAGGTTTATTTATAACCAAACCAAGCCCAGAATACCAGTATTTATACTCCATGAAGTTTCCTTTCTCTTGTCCTTGAGACCTGGCTACTGGCCCCTTGCTCCCTTCTCCTCTTTCACATGTCCTCTGTGAGATGCTGATCTTTGTCTGTCTTATGTCTTCTGCTCTTGACATCCTAAAATCCCTTACAAGTTTGTTTTCATGAGCAGATCTGCTTGCTTTCCAGGAAAATTACAACTTCCTTCAAAGCTAAGGTCATTCCCTTATAGCCACAGAGTCAGTGATAAAGTTGGCAGGGACTTCTGAAGACTGCCTAATTCAGCTTAGGACGGGGTCCAGTTGACTTTTGAATGTCTCCAACGATGGAAACTTCACAGTCACACTGAATAACCTGTGTTTGACTACCCTACAAAATGATTTTCTCATGTTTAAAAGAACTTTGTGTATTTCAGTTAGTTATTACTATCAGGCAGTACCACTGTAAAGAGCCTGGCTACTTATTCTTTAATCAGATACTTTCAAATGTTGATAAAGTTGCCATGCCATAAAACCTCATTACTCTAAATGAAGCATAACACCAATGGGAACTAGCAGGAACAGCTGAGAATCAAATACACAGGCTATAAAACATTGGGTTTGGTTGTTGAGCTTTTTGTATGGGGAGGTTTTCTGGTTTTTTGGGGGTTTTTTTGCTTTGTTTTTTTTTCCCTATGTCCTTTAAAACACCCTGATGAAAGACCTTGTCTGAAAATTTAAAATATAAATAATTAATTCCTTCACTAGCAGCCATGTGTCTGTCTTCTGAGAGAAATCCTTTCCATAAAGCTTTTGACTTCCTGATAAAAATCAGTTACAAAGTCTACCTGTGATATGACCTCTAGTTATAATTTCTAGAAAGGCTCCTTCACTTTCAGAAGGCACAGACCTACTGCTTATTTACAGGGGGAGATTATACATTGGATCCTGGTAGCATATACTATAAAAGCACGTTTAAACCCTCTGATTAATGCAGTATCAGTAACACCAGTTAACCATTCCTTCAGTCATGATGTCTTTCGATAACTGAAGATCAAATAGTTCATTTTTCTGTAGGCCTCTCTTTTCCAAATTCAGACTTATACTAAGACATTTTGTTGTATCACATAGTGGGACATGTACACTGATCTTCAGCTGCCACTGTTTCTGAACCTGTGACTAGATATAAGCTGCAGCAATATGACCATGAATATTGAGCAACAGTCTCACAGAATGAAAAGCTTGGTATTCCATTTGTCATTTGATGTGTCAACAAGCAAAATAAGCCAATACTTCATCCATTTTTTATGTATAACTCTTACAAAAAAGTATTCAACAAGAACATTTCTGTGGCTAAGGCATAAACATTTTTATCAATATCACCAAGATTTGTAGTTATGGATAACATGGTAAAAGATAACTAAAAAAACCTGAAAGCAGTAGATTGGGTTGGTGATGGAAGCCTACAAAAGGCTTTTTAGATTTGAATATAGAGACATTAATCTTTGATTCTTTTAATCTCTGAACTATCTTAATTTTAATTCAGTCTGAGGAAACATTTTCTGGGAAGAAAAAGCTGTGGATGTCAAAGATGCATAATATATGGAACTAGAGAAAAGTTTTACATATATGCACAGGTAAACTCAACTATGCAAATTCAGTTGGAAGAAACCAATTTTGCAAAAGCTAATACTGAACAGAGATATGACGATATTATATCAATTCTTGAGGACTCCATAACTATTCCAAATGCAATAGAAATGCGAATTTAAGATGGTTCCAGGTGCACGGTTCTGTTTTCAGACATGATCAGCTGATTACTCATCATCATCTGTTACAAGCCAGCTGTCAGCTCACAGAGAGAGCATTGAAGTCAGTTTGGCTGAGCAAACAGAGTTATTTCTGATCTGAATGTCAATTGGTTTCCAAAGCAGTGAAAGTAATAAAAGTGGTGATGTCAGTACCAGCAATCAAGCTGCACAGAGAAGGTTTATTTCCTTGACCTAAATCATATTAAACCACAGCTTTGATTAACAATGAAACAATTTCAGCTTCACAGGTTCAGGCTTCTACTTCTACATATTAGGACAAAACTATATTATTGGTAGATCAGAAAGAGAGGGGAATTAGTTTAAAAAAAAACAGTATAATGACTTCATTTGTCTACTTCTATTGAAAAGAGAAAAATGCATTACTACATTAAATTCAATATTTCTTTTACATTTTTTCCTCATGGTTTTCACAGCAAAGGCACAAGGGTGCTAAAATATAAGTATTTTGGAATACCTCAGCAGATAGAGTTGCATAGGTATAACAAAATATATGTTCTGTAAATTCCAATTCATTTGGACACACATGCCCGTAGATCCTATTTGAAAATGACAGCTCTAGAGCTTTGTTCAGGAAATGCTGATCAAACTACAAATGTACAGAGGAACTGTACATTACTTATATAATAGGTAATTCCATCAATCACATTCATATTTGTCATTTCCAGAGTAGTTTCAGGTTGTCCAGAGTTGCTGTTAATGTCTCAGCTGTACATTTGAAAATACCAGATAGAGATATTAAGTTCTCACAACCTGCCTGAACTGAGGAATGTGTCAGGCAACTTAAATAGCCCTTTTGAGTTTTGAGGAACCATGAGAAACACTGAAATAAATACAAAAGCAGCAAGTCTACAGATAAAGAAAGAGTAAACTAAGTAATGAAAACAGTGTAGAAAACTTGAATCTATATGGGACTATTCAAGAATGAATTTCATATTGAAAGCCATATGACATTAATGCCTCCATACAAAAACAATCACAACAAAACAACATAAAACAAAAAAAAACTCAAAAAACAAACATATCAAATGAAAAAAAAATGTCCCTTGTCAAATACTTTTTAACTTCTTAATTTTAAGGCAAATCTCATGATACCGTCTGAGTAATGATTTTTTTCAACCTGTAGTAGGATTGATAGCTCTACAATGTTCGTGTAATACACTTCTTTGCCATTGAAAAAGTAGAGGATTTAGTACTCTCACATGCTCAGACATGAACTTTGTTCATTGGCTTTCTAAAATAATATATCAATATATTAATTTTTCTTTGAACTTTTTTTTCCACCACCATTTCAGCAGTAAAAATTTAAAAAATGTAATAACATTCATATTAGACAGGATCTACTATAGATAAACTATTATTAACCCTCTCTTGGTACACTGGAAATCCATCGACACCAATAGGACACTAGTCGGACTTTGAAATAGCATAAAATTCAAAAACTCTATGTGTTACTAAATGTACCTAAAAAAAAAAAAAATCTCCTAACAGTATTCACTTAGATTAAACAACCATCTGGCTGTCTCCTTAATCACCTGACCTAATTGCAAGGTGGTCATTTAGCATATGTTTCGAAGTGATATTCAGGTAGATGAGGTCACCAAGAAAAGCATCTGTTTCATATGACAAATAATAATTAAACAATTAAAGCAGTGAGGCACCTCTGGGATTTGTGTGGAGTCTCTGGTTAAAATTCCATAAACTGAATTAAGGTATGATTACACCTAATTTTCATGCCTCTGAAGAAGCCTAATTGCTTTCTGGCTACTGCTGAATCATTCCTGTAGAATCCCTACAGACTGCTTAGCCAAAACAAATATATTTCAGTACTCTATTGCCAGAGACATAAGAAGCAACGGCTTTCTTTAGGGACTAAGAAAAAAATGTTGCTTGGGTACCTAAATGCCCTAATAGGAAAAAGTACTTGAGAAGTTCTTTGCTTACTTCTGATAATTTCACCTATTGCAGTTATCCTGTGGTACAGTTGAGTAAATATGCTGTGAGAAATGGCAACAAGTACCTACTAAAATAATTTACCAAGTTAAATTTCAGATAACTGTTCTGGCAATTTAAAAAGTATTAATTGAGTCTTGGATTTTTTATTTCTGGCTTTTTTTTTTTTTTTATCAGCACGGAGATCTTACATTTTTGCCTCAAACAGTTATAAAATTATTATAAAAATAGTGAAATGAAAATAATGCTGAAAAGCAAAGTAGATTCATTTTGATTTTATGTTGATCCTTGTTTCATCCAAATGCACAACACAGCACAACTTAGCTAAATTTACATAGCATCTGAATGTCAACAAAAGTGTATTTTTAATTAAAACTTTGTTCCAATGGATATAATTTACCTATAACAAATATTTAGGAAAATAAAAATAAACTATAGTAGCAATTGCTATTTGGAGTAAGTGTTGGTTTTCATAGCTCTGTGTCTTTTTACTGTCTGTAGGATTTACTTCTGGGAAAGGCATAAGAAAGTTCACAGTAGGCATCTATAGCTGAACTTATACTTAATTGAAGTTGTTTCTCTGACAATCAGAAGACAAGGCACAACTTGAATCATAGAAATTCAGGAAATTCAGGTTTCAATCTGTATTGTATAAATGTGGACCTTTTAATATAGCATGTGTTTCAGTGGTACAGGTACACTATTAAATTTTGTTGATCTAAAAAATTTTTGTGGTAGAAAAGATCCACAAAATAATTATGTGCCACAAGCCTACATGTTTTTTAAAAAAGTTCTGAAGGATGAACTTAACTGAAATGTTTTATTTTTACTATTCTGGGAGACCAAGATTCCATTTATGTTCTTGAAATAGTCAATTTTTCTGCTTCTTTCCTGTACTGTTTCAAATCAAACCATTCAGTCATTTTATTTGCTTTTTATATGGCAGTCTTTATCAGGCCTCTAATACAATCATTTTATTTCTATTATTTGAACACATATATTTAAATTCCACAATAATACTCAGTATTCTGAGTGGGAATATGCTATTGTTTTTATATGTTATACATTATGTAAACTGAATCCAGTTCTATTTATTTATTTATTCTTCATTTTAACTTTTATCTATTATTCTTTAATCTTTCTGTGGTTCATTTCCACCATTGGACAGTGTAAAAATGTTTTTGCTGAGCAATGTAGACAGGAACACTGATAATTCTTTTGATATATTTAAAATTTAATATATAAATGTCATTTTTTTTCTCTCACTGGATTCTTTCTTGCATTTCTGAACAGAAAAATTCACATGTCAGCATTTTCCCATTTCTCCAGCTTTACTGGATCCAGAAATACCTTCTTGTTTCTATTAAATGGAAGCATAGCAGTCAATTTTCATTAGAGAAGTAAATTTCATGATAATTTTCTGATGATGACACTGAATTATAGCATACATGTATTTTCATATTAAGTCTGAATTTATTTGTATTCTTTCATATCAGTGAAGGCACTCCAGCCAGCTACATCATTATAGGACTCTGAGTAAGCACAAGGACTCAGCATATTTCCTCTGATTGCTGGCATTTTGTTCTCGACTTTGCTATATGATTTTGGAACTAGAGCTCTTTCTTTTTATTATTTGCAGAAATAAACATGAGGTAGAGAACAAAGAATGATTTTGGAATGATAAAAATAAATTCTTCCACCTTATTAACGGCCTTTCCAAGGATAATATGGTATGTTTGTTTTCAGCTTTCCCACTGAGTTTGTGAATGCTTAACAAGATAAGCACATAATTTTGGATATCATTGCCCAAGGAAGAAAACTTCAGCTGTCAACCATTTAATAAAACCTTTTTTTTTTTTTTTCTGTAGTTTTCCTTTTTTGAACCATAATTATAGGTCTAGTGAATGAGTAATGTTAAAAGCAGATACTCTTGAAATTACTACTGAAGGCACAGGAAACTGCCATATATTCAGGTATCAAGATGATTTAGAATATGTATGTTTTCTGAAAGTTATTGTGGGAAGAGTTTTTTGCTTTTTTTTTAACACCAGTTATTTACAGCTTAGCTGGTGGACATATCACAAAACTAATTTACACTGAGAAGATAACATATACCTTAGGAAAATTCACAGTTCCCGGCTATGTAGAATAAAAAGGGTGTATGCTATCTTCAGTCTTGAAAACCTTTATATTGCCAGGAAATAAATAGATTTTATCTATTGGGAATAAAGTTAAGATTCTATCTTATCTAGGTTTCCATTTCACCTGTCATTTTTCAGACCTGTCATATTTTTCACAAAAAAAGGTACCCATCACTCCTTTGTGAGCGCAGGGAAAAAGCAGAAGGTGAGTCACTGGTGTTCGGACAGTGTATCCCCCTGAGTCCAAAGGCATGTGTCTTCTCATCCCATGCTGCATGTGCCAAAAACCACACAATTGTTGCCATGGTTACAGTACTACTCACTGGCTCCATTTGCCTGAGTATTTTCTGCCCGTGGTTTGTAGTAGTAAGTGGAATATTACTGCTGTTGGTGTTTAGGCAAGAAAACAAATAGCAGACACTGTTACATTGCTATGTAAAGTATATTTCAAGTATGTCTATTAATTTAAAGAAAATATTTTAATCATTTGGTGCAGTCCTTTAGTCATTTAGAGCTCATTTTTTTATCCTTGGAGACATCCCATTAAATGAAGCATAAATTTCTACTCACTATCCAGAATAAAACATTAAAGGTAGATCTCCATAAATGTTCCACAGCAAAAAATACAACACTAGATTTGGATATATTATGCTTTGAACATGGAAAACATTTACTTTTTGAGCTTAATTTTTTTTGAAGTTTATTTTATCTGGATTGACCTGGAGCCGGCTTAACCTAGACTGAACAAATCAAGCAGAAGGGTTTGGTGGATTTTATCAGGCACTGTAACAATCTCAAAGATCAGAGAAATCAGTACTTGCTTATTCTAATTTGGATGGGTAGACTGTTTTCTATATTGAGGCATATAGTCTTAATAGAGCAGTTACCAGGCCTGGAACTTGTGAGTGAAGTATGCATGAACTGACTCCAGTCCTACATACCAAGAGAAGCCCCTGGATAAATTTTCCATTTAGTATAACTCAGACCATGGACGGACATAAGTGTTAGCATCTCAGACACCATCCAGTGAAGGATAAAGTCTTAAAATGTTAGCATAAACCTGAAGAACAGAACTTCTGCATCAGTTAATTGGTCAAACACATATAAATTTAAGTGGAATTGTACAATTGAAAAGATGTATTTGCTGTACAAGCTGTCATATGAACTCACATTTTCTAATGTAATTTATTTAATCTAAATGTAATCCTCTTAGTTCTCATCATGGATGCTTCCCTTCTGTTATTTTTGTTCTCAAAGCTGGAACTAAGTTCCTGTGTTTCTTTCTTCTTTCCTTTGGACTGAGAAAAGGAACCACTTTCTTTCAGAGGCAGACAATTACATTTTAAAATATTTATTTCCTTCTCTGAGTGCTTTATGCAGAAAAGCTGAGCCTGCGGGATAAGAACCAGATGGAAAAAAAGTTTGGTAAGCTGTTCTTCCCTTAGCATTCAGTAGATATTCAGACAATTTTGATGAATTTGCACAGCTATAGGGAACAACATATATTATGATGTAAATGCCATCAATATGACATATGCTTAAAGTTCTGTGTATAAATAAATAAAACATATTGAAAAGCCTGCTGCTTACCCCAGCTGCTTATTTCTCACAGTATATAAATGCCAGAGGAAAAAAGCAAAAAACCCAAAACCAAACCAAACCAAACAAACTGCAACTTGTTTTTGCAGTGTTTTCATGTTGAGTTTTGAGTCATAAAGCAATTAGTAATCTTAAATCAATATTCCTAGCTGCATTCAGGTCAAGTCCTATGAGAGAATTTCTGCATTTTTTTTTGGAAAAATGTGGAAAAATTTACATTAAACTGACAGAAAATTATGTCTTCTTTGAAGATTACAACCTGACTGAAAGAAAATATATTTTTCCAGGAACCTTTAAGGAATTCTTGAGAATTCATGTCAATCCATTTAGGTATTCAATACCTTATTGAGGCCAGTGCAAAAAGCCTTAGGTGACATCCATGACTCCTCCATCAGTTCTCAAACATCAATTTGCTTTACTAGCAATTCAGTGACCAAAAAGAAGAAAAAAAAAAACCAAACCAAACAAAAAAAAAATAAAAAAAGCCCACCTAAAACCAACTGAAATAGAAAGCAGGGAATTGCTAAAAAACAGGGTAGTCAAGGGCCAGCAATCTCAGTCTCTGGTGCAGTACCTGGAGACTGGTAAAAAGAGTGGCTTGCCTTGACATTCAGCTTGCCTTTCACTGCCAGCAACCAGAGAGAAGGAAATAATATGTTCTCTGATCAATGTACTGTGGTGAAGCACTCAGTGTGATCGTGTGTTTTCATAAGTGTAACTGTTTACTGAAAGAGAAAGGTGTTAAAACCATAAAACAGGAGAAAATCTAGATAACTAGAAAAAAAATTCTACTCCACCATAGAATTCCAACTTACTATGCTGCATGTTACACAGTTCTGTTTACTTCTTAAAAAATTATTTTTATTTTCACAGATATTTAAAGAACCAGATTGATTTTGGAGAACTGAGGTAATTCCCCAAGCAAAATTCCCCTTGCACCAAACCAGAGTCTTTCTAGATGAAAATATGCAGAGCCTAGCTTTTGTGATTTTTGGTAAAGCATCCAAATCACACAAATAAGAATAATGATAAACGAATTCTATAATATTTATAATATTTTTGAAATAGTTTAATATTGAATTTCCTCTGTTTCACTGCTAGAGATCTCCAGTATATGTTCTAGTCACACAAATAGGAGTAGACCTATGTTTGCAGTAGACTGTGAAAATCCCAACAAATTCTTAATCCCCAGTCTATGAAGATTATTAGTTATTATTATTATTATTATTATTATTTTTATTCTCTGAAGAACCAGGATGAACAAATTTAGATCTCACTTCTGTAAAAATGTGTAAGTTAATAGTTGGGCTGGATTTTGAAACTTTTGCATCTATGGAAACTCCTAATCATAATCATTCCCTGAAAAATTTCCTTTACTATTAAACTAAAAAGGATAGAACAAAAATATGGCCAAGTCAGTAAGTTCTGCAGTGGCTGCTGCTAAAATTCCATGTCAGATTGGCGGTTGTTATTGCCTTTTAATAATACATTCATCGTAAGGAATAATGCAGCAGAGTTGAAGGGTAAGTCATGGCTTACCTCTTCTTGGAGCTGTGTGCATTCACTTACAATTACCAAGCATCAATCTTTAAATTTCAAAACATTTTAATATGAAGTGAAGCTAATACTTTCCTTATTGAAAGCTTTCTTTGAGGAATTTAAATCCTTTTCTAAATTTCATGTATTCAGAAAACATTTAATGGAACATTTATAACTTCCATTTTTTAAAGAGGCTACAGTTTTCTTTGCTGTTCTTGATACATTTTGTTATTCATTGGCTTGCTGTCATCTGAACTCAAGACAGCCATAGGTCTGTGTGCATAATGCAAAGAAATAATTATTTTCATTAAAAATTTAATTTACATATACATCTCTAGAGCAAACATTAATCTAGGCAATAGGCCAGTTAACTTGTGGAAGGTACATCTAATACTTGTTTCATGAGACATAACATTGGGAGGACTGGTATGGGTTTTTGTTTTTGCTATTAAAGTCAGAATTTGCACAATGGAAAGAAGTGATTTTTTATCTTGTAAATCACCCTTTTGAAAGAGTTTACTTTCATCCTCATCAGTTTCTTATTTTTCTGCCACTTTGCTCCTTTCTTGCAAACTGTGTGTTTCAAATTTAAGAAGCAGATGAAAAAGTTCTAGTTCTTCTATTTTGAAATGCAGTTGCTGTAATTTATAACCCCAACACAATTAGGAAAATCATTATTCTAATTTCCTAATATTTCCAGAAATTTGAGCTCCATATAGATTTCCTGGAGAAAAATAGTGAGTTCTTTATATGAAAATTGAGGACTTGATGCTTTTCAGCAAAGGGGAGAGACCATGCTGCCCAGAATCTGAGAGTTAATGCCTAATTTCTTCATGGCTGATTGCTTTCAGGGGAAGATTTTAAGTGACTGACCCTTTTCTCCCCCAGAAAAATACTACATTAGTAGTTCCTCATTGCAACCAGATACATGTGCCTAGAGCTACCTTGAACACTCTGTTTATTTTTAAGTTTTTCTTCTTTGATCCCCTTTACTTTAAAGTGATATACTCATTAGTACTATACTGCTGAGATGGTTAGGGGAATGGAGCATGGATAGATGAGGAGACAAAAAGGGAAATGGATTTGTTTCAGAGGTGCAGAGGTGATGTGACTAGGCAGGAGAGCATCAGCTTGCTACAATCTACTGCTGTAATGAGCTGCCATAAAGAAGAAAGCAACAGACTTCAGATATTAGTTGTAAATGGCAAATTGCAAAGAGATACAGGTATTGAATTTGCATTCAATAGAGGGTTGGGGGGCTGGCAATACAGGGGTGTCTTCTGCCTGAGGCTGCCCCTGTGTACAATGGAGGCAATGCCAGTGGCTCCAGGTGGGACCCACAGGTGGCCAAGGTCAAATCAGACATTGGCAGCGATGGTGCCTCTGTGACAGCACACATAAGAAGGGAAAACAAATCTGTGCAACAAACTGCATCTGGAGAGAGGAGTATGGGAAAGAAAAAGCCCTGCAGACATCAAAGTAAGTGCAGGAGGGGGAGAAGGTGTTCCAGCACCAGAGCACAGATTCCCCTGCAGCCCGTGGTACAGTCATGGTGAGGCAGCTGTGCCCCTGCAGCCCATGGAGGGCCACGGTGGAGCAGAGATCCCCCTACAGCCTGTGGAGGATCCCACATTGGAGCAAGTGGATGCCTGAAGGGGGCTGTGACCCGGTGGCAAACCTGTGCTGGAGCAGGCTTCTGGCAGTACCTGTGGCCCCTTAGAGAGAGGAGTGTTGGAGCAGGTCTCCTGGCAGGTACTGTGATCCTGCAGGGGACTCACATTGAAGCAGGCTGTGCCTGAAGGACTGCACGTCATGGAAACAACCCACACTGGAGCAGTTATGATGAATTGCAGCCCATGGAAAGGACCAGTGTTGGAGAAGTCCATGGGGGGCTGTCCCCAATGGAAGGAACCTCACTCTGGAGCAGGGGAGATTGAGGGTTCTCCCCGTGAAGAGGAAGGAGCAGCAGAGATATTACACAATGAACTGACCAGAACTCCCATTTCCTGTCTCACTTCATCTCTCAGAGGAAGAAATTAAATAATACAGAATAAAGGTCAGCCTGGGATAAAGGGGAGGTGAGGGGTAGATTTGTTTGTATTTCTCAATGTCCTACTCTGGTTTGATTGGTAATAACTTAAAATATTTTTTATCTTTATTCACAGACTCATAGAATAATGGCTGGAAAGGACCTTCAAGGATCCTCAAGTCCAATTGTTAATACAGTCCTGTCTTATCCATCACTCAGCCATGTCCCTAAGCACCCAACTAAATGTTTGGTTTTTTTTATATCTTCAGGGATGGTGACTCTACCACTTCCCCGGGTATCTTATTCAAATGTTAGACAACTCTTTTGGTTATTATCCTTCCTAATATTAAATCTAAACCTCCTCTGGCTCAACTTGAGGCCTTTTATTCTTATTCTAGCACTTGTTACTAGAAAGACATGATGGACATGTATCTACCTGCAAACTCATTTCAGGTAGTTTTTAGAAAGAGAGTCTGTTTTTCCCATGACAGCAACTGGTGAGGGGTCTCTCCTTGCCCTTATCTTGACCCATGAGCCTTTCATTGTAGTTTTCTCCCCTGTCCAGCTGATAGAGCAGCTTTCTTAAGCACCCAGTGTCTAGCCAGGGTCACGAAGCCAAACCACCACAATAAACCGAATAGAGACAAGACAAGACAGGAGCCCAGAAAGATCATGAAATCTCAACCCTTGAAGCTTTTTGTATTTCAACGGAAGGCAGTCTTTAACAATCCAAGCTAACTTTGAAGTTAGCACTGCTTGGAACACAGGCTAGATTAGGTGGTCCAGAGGTAGCTTTTGACATAGTGTATACTATCATATTTGAAAGAATTTAAAATTTTTATTTGCAGAATTCATCACAGATTGGATTTCTGAGCATTGCCATCTTGCCAGCACATAGCAATCCTGGCAAAATTCTGTAAGAAATAAATAAATAAATAAATAAAAATATATATGTATATACATGTGTGTATGTGTGTATCAAATCAAATTAGCTTTCTTTACAAAGAAAAAAAAACCTTTTTTTGTATTTAATGGCCAGCAGAGACACTCCCTTGTGGAATGAAATTTCAATGTTTCTGTAAATAAAACACAAATGAGTCACATTCCAGTGTGGATGTCAGTGAGGGTGACTACTACATTATTTTTTCATGTGGAATCTAAGGCTTTAGAACTAGCTTATCATGGAGATCCATGAACCCTTTTTCTGGCAGAAGGAAGGAAAGAAAAGGAAGAGGCAGAATTTTCCCCTTTGGGTAGCAGGGCAACTTTATACAAGATAAAAGTAGGCAGTAGTCATGGACTATTTTCAAGCTGTAGTGATGATTTTGATATTGAAGTCTCAGAGCAGCTTGTATTATTTTCTCTCAAATGATGATTGAAAAGAATGTATTTCTCCCAAAACCAATCTATGTCATATAAGGGTGATGACAGTTGCATTCAAGTATTAAGAATTGAATCTACCTCTTAAAAATTTCCACAACTTGGGACCACACTTGAGCTATATTAAGTTCAGGATTAAAATTGGTATAGGCTCATATTTAAGAGATTACAATTACAGTCTTTTCCTTCCTGCCTTCTTGATACTATAGGTATAAATTTATATTCATATCAGCCTACAATTAAGGTCTTACAGCTTTGAAACCCATGGTGGACACTGTCAGCATGTCTCCTGAAAGGGTGAAAAGAAACTGAGTACTTCGATATCTCAGATGAGACATGTCAAGTTCTCCTAGCTGCTTATACATATTTGCATGTTTCTTGTTCTGTTTTACAAACATCTACCATGCATTTTGTCTGTAGAAAATGTCAATTGATGACAAAGTTTTAATTCTCTTCTACTGAGGGAGAAATATTTAGATACGAAAATCCCAAACTAGGTATTTCAAGAGAGAATAATAAAATGCTAGCCTTACTTAGAGAAGAATCAAAAGCACAGGATGTTTTCTTTTAGAAATCTTTGACAAATGCTTTGTAACCATAGAAATGATTTTGGAGACAGCAGGGGTAGCTAAAATAGATTAAATTAATGTGCTAGGCTCACTTTCTCACAGCATGTTTCAATGTAATTGATTATACCATATCCAAACTAAAATCACTAATATCAGTAAAGATAGAAGAAAATTAATATTTAATAAATTCTTTTGTCCAGTTGCAATAAATTAATCTATTAGAATAAGCTATAATTTGCAATAAGCATTTAAATAATTTTTTCTACTTGGAGCACATTTTTATGAAACCTGTAAGTATGAAAACAATAAGAAAAAATAATTTAACAGATAAAAAAGAATAATTAATTAATTATGCAAACTTGTATTCATTATTTACTTATAAGCATTCTGTAATATATTTGATTTGAAAAATAGATGTCCCCTGACTAATAATTTAAACTTAATCATGCAGCTGTACAGGCTCTTTAAATAGATTGATTTTAGAAGAAACAAATCCCCAAACCAATACCTATTTGTTTTCTACTGCAATGGGAGAGAATTAGTCAATAAAAACCTGTAATTGTGATTAATGTCTATAGATGAGCAAAAATCTATGATTGCAGAGAATACAGAAGATATTATTTGGAGGTAGTCTTAATAGAATAAATTCATGTATCCTATGCTATAATTAGAGTTGGAATAATCAATAAAAGAAATCATTTTGACAGGGCAGATTTAGTGTCCAATAATAAAAGGAAAATTGGAACACAATGTTGGAAAACCTGAGTAGCTGATAAATGTAAAAAGGAATTCTAGCAAAAGGTGTATTACCAGGAACATGGTATGAACAGAGGAAAGAAAAGCAACTTAATACTACAGAAAAATCAGGTCGATGTTTTTACTTCTCAGAAAACTATATCTTATATTCTGCTTTACATTCTTTTGATTAATTACTCATACATTTTAAGGGGGGTTTGTTTCTAGGAGATATTGTTTTCTTCTTGATATGTCAGTGTAGCATCAAGGAAATAATACGACAGATAGGAGCAACAGATGAACAACAAGCACATGCTTTGCCAAGTTCCTTGAATTTCTTATCCTTTTCGTTTATTTAACAGTGCCCATTGCCACACACACACCTTGGGTTCACGTTACGCAAGAATTCTAGCTCTTTTGAAACATATAGAAGGAACTCACAACTATTCTATTTCACAATTACATTTATCCAAGTAAGGATTTTTGCAAAGAACTGTCCACTGAGAAATGGTGAAACAATATCCAGGTGATTAAACAAATACTACCTACAAGAGCTGTCGCTATTTCACTAAATTAGGAGTTGTACTTGTTTCATTATTAATGAAATCACTCTGGTTTGTTTCCCAAAGCATTTCTTTTTTACTACTTAGTTACAACTTCTTTCTTTTTTTTTGCTTAAAAATATCTCTTTAGCATAGCTCAAATTCTTGATTTTTCTTTCTATTCTGTTGAAAAAAGAAATTAAATGTTAATTTACTAATTTTATTTGTTTTACCCATTTTTGAAAAATCAGGAAATATTTATATCATGTACCACCTATGCCTTGCAAACTTGTAGAAAAAGTTACCTTTTTATTGCATATAGAATTTTCATGTGTGGAATTCTCTGCAGACATGTTCTATTCTCTGTTCTTTTTTTTCCAAGTACATTTAGTCTATCAGGACATCTAGAGTATCTTTTCCCTAGCTAACTTGGGTTTGCACATTGGTTTGCCCTGTTCTAACACTCTGTGTCCTAGGTAATGGAGGGAAGCAGCTATGCCTAAAGATATTGCATGCTTGATTCGAGAGCATTACAGTTAGTGCAGCCAATCAGAATAAAACCATCCATACAGAGGGAAGAAAAGCATTTCTATGTAGCACATCAAACATAGGTTTGAAGAATTTTTGGCAGAGTTCATGACAGCAGTTTTTAAAACACATGATTTAGAGTCACTGAAAAGTAATTATGATTCAAAAAAGTTAGCAATTTTAATTGAAGATATTAACCTGATTTTCATTGAGGTCCATAATATACTCACAGAAAGAAAAAAAAAAAGTTCAACTAAATAAGGATAATATTCCCTATATTCCCTTAAGGAAGGCAGAAAATATTCCAGATAAAAGCTGAAGAAAATAGAAGCATTTTTTGTGATGGGAAGAGGATGTGCTGTAGAAGTCACCAGAGTGACGGAATTCTGCAATAAGTTATTTGAGAGATTAGATGAATAAAGGCCTGAGATTATGAAGAAAAAATATTTTTTTTTCCAAAGAGATGCTGCTTCTGTTTGATTGAATAGATTAAAAGTTAGGAAGCCTATTCATTACTTACACTGCCATTTAAAAATTTTACAATATAAAAACCTAAGATGGCATCAAGAAGAGGATTCCATTTCTTTGGATGGGCTAATGAGTTGTTGAATATATTGGAATTCAACTTTTTTTGTTAGGGCAACATTACTAAGAAAGACCTGAATAATCAATATTATAAGTACTCAAAAGTCAGAGTACATAAAAAGAATATAAAATGTCAAAGAAATTAAAAACTGCATTATAAAATGTAGGCATGAAATACAATAGTCCTAACATTATGGGAATTTAAATGAAGGGAAAGAGTGGAAGAGGAGACGATAAGTCTTAAGGTCCTGCTTAAGGTTCTTGCACGGTTGTTTTTGAAAAGGACATGCTCCACTTTCAGAAGTTAATTACATAACTAGGGAAAGCAAAGCACACTTATTGATGTGTGCAGCATAAGAACATGGAATAATCCTGCGGACACCTTGCGTTTCTGGTGCTGCTGCAATCAAGTATCCATTCAGACTCCAGATGATGTTATCAGTAAAAATCTCACTGAATACTTCAGGCGGGAATTTTGGGGGAAAAAAACGAGTCAGCTACAAAGAAATAAGCAGATATAAGTACATTCCATGGACTCATCTGTGAGCAGCCACAATACTTACCTGAATGTATGACCTTCTACAGGAAATCAACAGCATGGCAAATCAGAAAGTAGATATGTTTTAGGAGAGAAGATTTTAATAAGTGCCCTGTCTATTTTAAAGTGACAAACACTGAAAATAATTATACAATCCAGCACAGTGAAAAACCATTAGATTCCTCTCTGTGAATTTCTTATGGAAGTTCAAAAATAACAGGTTTGAAATTTAGGAACAAAGTTTCTTCTGCCCCACCATTCTGTTTTTCTCTCAACAAGTGTAATTCTAAAAACAAATTATGAGATATTCATTGTTCATGACAAATATTAGTTACATATAAGAAATGGAAGAGATACAGAAGGAAGAAGAGAGGCATTTACTCTCATTCACTGTAACTAAGGACTAATTTAGTTTTTAATAAACTGATATAGCTCTAAAATCTGTTTGTAAACAGTATTGCTGGGAAAAAAAGTTCCTTCAATTATTTCAGATGGGGATTACTTTGTGCCTATGGTCTGTAAGAATGGCAGTCACTCTATAATTTCAGAAGTCGCTTGAGGACATAAAGGAAAATTGCAGGGCTAACCATGGAAGAGACCAAACTACCATTGTTGTAGAGCAGTGGGTATGTATTAAGTTGTCTTTCAGAATGATCCTGTTCAGTTCTATGTATCATTTTAGTAATACTTTGTGTTTTTGCTGCTACCATTTGTCCTTAGTGCAAAAGGTAAGACAAAGTTTCAAGAGAAATGTTTTCCAAAGATTTGAAATATAGACTAAAAACTGTCGCAGTTCAGATTTATGAAAGAGCTTATAGGGTGTCCAGTGAGTTAAATGGCAGTATTTTGTACAAAGAATACTTTTGATTTAGCTAGGTCTTCTGTATGTATTTAGAAGGTTAGAATTTAAAAAAATAATCAAATTAAAAATCATGTAGGAAATAGAGTTACATGCAGAGAAGAACCCCTGTAGTACAAATTAAATTGACTCCCATTACACAAATAAGGTAGATAATTTAGAAATTTTTATCAGCACGAAATTGCAAGGAGTTAATTATAGGTCAGAAACTGAGGAAAATAGAGATAATTTACTTATGCTGAGATAATAATATTCTATTTTAGCAAATAAAAGCCAAAATTATATGGGACAGACTTTTCTCTGTACTCCTTGAACAGCGCTGTTCTATTAATTCATATATTCTTCAAAGGAAGATTTTTTTGTCATTGCTTCTTAGAGTAAAACATTCAATATACAAATAAGAAATAAAGAAGAGAAGAGAAAAACAGGAAAACACTATGGAACAAACCCAGGGTCCTGAAGTAGAGGTGACTGATTACTTAGAAGTATTTAAGCTTTAAATAATCAGAGATTCACAAATTTTGATTTCAAGGGAGACTATTTCTTGAGGTAGAATGAAAAAATTAGATCCAAACACTTCATCTTTTGCCTACATAAAAAAGGTAGGTTTCATTTACACCTTTACATTAACCAAAAGAATTGAAAAGCAATGTAATAAAAGCTGGACTGACAATTTAAAAAGGAAATTTTCACTCTTCCTGTAAAAAATTTGAACTGAGAAGAGTCTGATTTCTCCTTTCACATTTATTTTCAGGGATGGTGACAAGCTGGGTTTTTTTGGTGTGGTATTTTTGTCACCTGATAAGATTGCAGGTGTTAGAGTTTGTCACTACTAGTGATTGCAGTCAGGTCCTGGCAGCATTTAGCAGTGTATTAAGAAGGCATGGCTCGCAACCTTATTCTGTCAGTCATTGACCTGAAGTTGCAGGAGGTGTTAAGAAAACAGGGTTTTGTTATTAGTGGTGAGTGCCTTATTGTTTTAGGCAATGCTTTCTAGCATCAAAGAATGTGGGGAGGGGGGAAGACTCTCACTCTCTCTGGTGCTAGAAGGTTTAGAATGTTAATACTTATGCGTTTTGAAAAGTTCATAGTTCTCAGAGGAATTTCAAGAGAAATTGATAAAAATTTCAGTAAATTGAAAGCAAGGGATTGGGTTTTCATGCACTACTAATGCAGCATGTTGAGTTTCAGCTTAAGAAAGCTCAATCAAAACAATAGAGATAAGTTTTCCATAAATGTAAAGTGGGTTTATTTCCACTTACAGATAAAGGCCGTAAATGCTGGGCCATCTCTTTCAGTTAGACTGACTCATCATTGTTTACCAGAGAATAAAAGTAAAATATAAAGATGAAGAACACTTTCCTCCTTGTAAAATTACTGAAAAATTAACATACTGGATAAAAAGCTTGAAGTCCATGAAAGAATACTGTTTGCTGTGATTGAAACTGCCTTTAAGAATGCTTTTGATTCACCATCTCTCCTTAATCTGAATGAATACTTATTGTCCACTCAGGTACATGGAAGTCATTATGATTTAAAACACCTCAACTGCTTTTGGAGGATGAAGATTTTTAGCTAGCCTATGCCATTAGTTACCTCTGTGCAAACCTTTGATAGTTTATGGTCAGCTTTAGTTTCATGTGGTCAGAGTAAAGTAAAGATCTTTTGGCTGTATCTAGTGGAAAGTGGAGAGCAGGACATGAGAAGAAAGGACTGTGAGGTCTCAGCTTATTACAGTTTGGAATAGAGATGTACTGTCCAATAGCTGGAATCAGAGCTCTGAAGTATTTTTGGGTACCTTCTTTTTATATTCAATGTAAATTTAACTGATTTAACATTCTTGAAATGTTTTGAGAGTACATTTGTGACAAATAGTCTGTCCACGGTTTTTAAATATGTTTTTTATGTATACTGTAAATGATCAAGGAATTCTTTAAAACTGATAGAAAACAGTACAGGGTGTCTAATGGAAAATTGTTTCTTAAGCCATGTAGTGAATATTTTTTCTTCAAGAATAGTTTCCATAATTTAAAAAATGTAAAAACTTCAGGCATTTGACATATCTGGGTGATGATCTGCAACTAAGTTTGAGTGGCAAACATGAATATGTTCTCATTTTTGAAGAGTAGATAATGTTCTTTTTAATGGAGGGGAAATGAATAAAAACAAAAAAAGCCATTTCTGATACACTGGTGATCTGTGGAAGGTACAGGCTGTTTCCTGTAAACCCAAAGCAGAAATGTGAAAGTAGCTGTAAATGCTGCCTTTTGCACCCAGCTGTCTCCAGCTTCTCATGAAAGAAAGGTTTCTACCTTCACACCACATTGACATAAAAAATGAGATATTATATATATACTTATTTTTATACATTTAATCCTAGTTTGTCTTAAATAGATGCTCTTTCTCTTACAGTAAATTACAACTCAAACTAAAAATAGTCTCCATATTCCTTCTACTGCAAAGTTAACTCTGAATAGAAAAGAAAAAAAGAAAATTATTAAAACTCTAATATTTCAGTCTTTCTGAATTAACCATGAGATATAAACAGGATAAATCAGCTTTTATCTTACTAAAATGTAGCTCTTCTAAAGCTCTATGATATTAAAAATGCATGGTTTTGTTAATTTTAAGGAAAACAATGTTTTGGTTTGAGTTTTTCTTCCTGGTTCTCCTAATCATTACATAATTTTTGATTTCTTAGCTGAGATAATCAATTATTCTATAAATTCTAGAACTTTACTGTTTTGCACAGGTAGTCAGACATCCATCATAGAGAGTAGAACTAGCCCAAACACCAGAATTAGCTCTCCAGGGAAAATCTGACAATTGGAAGGTTAGCTTGGCTCCAAGATGGAGTTGAAAGCTGAAATTTTAGGATGTATTCTAAAAAGAAAACAAAAACATTAAAACAATTGCTTTACACATATAAAATATTATTATAATTTAATAAATTTATTACAACAAGAAGTGAATTTTATGCCAGGAATTAAATTATGCAACCTCATTAAACACATGAAAAGAACAATGACAACAATGTTTTAAGAAACCTTCTTGAGTGGAAAACAGAGTACAAATTGAGTCACTAGTGAAAAGCTGTTTCAACTTTTTTATGCAATCATATTTTCAAATTATCCCTTTCTGGAATGGGAAAAGTAAGCCTTCTTTTCTGGTTTTACATTAGGCTTCTGACCCAGCATTTCCTCAGAATCCAGTCCAAGTGGGCGCCTGCTCTTCCTCTTTAGCAGGAATTGACACTGCATATAACCCAACAAGTTATGAAGAGCAACTTCATTCAGCTCTGCTTCGTTTCAACAACCTACTGAAGAAATTTTCTGCAAGTGAACAATAAAGATAGAAAAAATTTTTGCCCTAGACTGTTCCTTTTTGGAGCTCCCAAGGTCCCAACCGAGTGACTTCCCACAAGGATAATAACAATTTATATCACAGTTTCAACTTTCCTTTGTAGATATTGTCTTCAGTACCAGGAAAAAGAGAATCTACCAGCATTAAAAAAAACAAACAAAAAAAAACCAGTGATGAAGCCTGCTTTTATTTCTGAACTAAAGAGAATTGTTTTTATGAGAAGAGTAGAAGAGTATAGATATGTCTCTCAGCAGAGTTTTCACAAAGCCCACCAAGATCATAATGGGGGGAGGGGCAAAATAAATCTGACCAGACTTTCTCTTTGCCGAAAGAAAGAAGAAACCTACACTTTTATCTATATTAGGCACATGGTTTCAAAGGGATGTTCAGGGATTTTGTTGGAGAACTTCCATTAATATCACTGGGAGCTGAGAGACTTTTTCTTTCTGTTTTGAAAGCAGACGTCTCTGTGGTACTTATATAAATAGTCTCTCACTCTTTCTCACTCGGTCTCTTTTTTATTATAATAATGATTGCTAAACAAACAGGCCTTTGATTATGATCAGCAAGGAAAATTTAGCTGGTCCCTTCAGGCAGTGAAAAATAGCATACAATGTTAATTAGGGTCAAAGTGCCCAGCTTTCACAATAGTAACTATTAGAAAGATGCTATAAAAAACTCTCTTGAATTTATATTCTGTTAAAATTTACAGTAAAAGAAAATATAGTAACTAAAAAATGGAACACCGTAAAAAGGGAAAATTAAAATATTTTAAATATCCTTTCTACACAGATGAAAGCTCCTTCTATATTGCAAATCTCTCTTAATTAAAAATCAACATTTAATAATCATGTTAGATGAAGCTGCTCTTACTGGTATTTGCCTAGGGATAATTAACACTAGTACAAAAATGGATTTCTTTTTAGTCTTACTAACCACAACATGATGTGTCTCAAGCATGTAGGTGGAAGGTTAAAATTCTGTATGTCCCTCTGATGTAACTACAATACACATTTCTTTATTCCTGAATTTTTTGAGGGTTTATAAAAAGGAGGTTTTAAAGGGAATAAACTGATGATATTTTCTTCATAGCAATCCTAGTCAATTAGGTCATTGTGACTTGCAGAGCAGCAAATAGCTGAGATAATTCCACTTTCCTTGCAAGTGAATGATGAGCTGAGGGAAGAGGCAAGGAACCAGCTCATCATTGGTATCTGCCAGGGGCTATTTTGTTCCTGGTGACATAAGGTCTCATAAGCAGAAAGAATTTGAGACAACACTTCATGCTGCATATAAAATACCTCCCATGATGGAATTCTGAATGTCAGAATGTGCTGGGCTATTCCAGTAGATGGCAAGAACCTACAATACCAAGAAGATACAACAGTCTAGATAAAATATTAAAAAGTAGAATTGTCATGTATCTTATGTATATGTCATATATATATTTACGTATACAGTGAGCTCTTACAAAAATTCAAAAAACATAATGGATGAATTTACTCCTCTCTCTGAGAAAGGAAGAACTGATTAACAAGACTACAGAAAAAATATGAGCTAAATGAGAAATTGGAATTGCAGCTGTATTTCCAGCAAAAATAATCTCAGAGCATTTCTGAGTTCCTATTTTTAATGGCATGAGGGATATTTTCAAAAATGTAACCAATCCAGAATAACAAGAACAAAACCAAACATGCTTTAAAGAACAATTTTACAGAAATACTCTTTCATATATTTCTCATTAACAGACATCTACCATGTACTAAAATATAACACTGAACTTACATTTTCTAGCATACCTAATCATCTTTTTCTGAATTAAATAATTCTACATGACAAAAATAGCCAAGCAAAAAGATAATATGCACTCAAGAGACTGAATACTTCAAAAGCTATAGAGAAAATTATCTCATAAAAGTCCAGTCGTGACAGGTGTAAATTGCTTTTCATCATCAACCTGGTGTTTAATTTCAAAAAGTATTTATGGCCATCCAGAGATTCAATTGTAAGGTTGAATCATTTAATCACATGCTTGAGCTGGGATTTTTACTCCACAAAGTGTGTTGACCAGTTTCAATTAACATTTCTTTCAGCCATTTCATCTTAATCCCACAAGGGATCAAAGCTCCTTAAAACAGACAAACAAACAAACAAGAGTACATATACAAATGTTGAATCCTAAGAATAAGCTTTCTCAGCATTTTTCAAATTTAAAACTCAAATTAAATTTTTCATTTGAAGTATTCATTTGGGGAATGATTTAAAGCTCTTTCTGATTAGAATATCGGAAAACTCTTACTCATTCCCACTTTTTCTAACTAATATAATCTCTCACTAGAGACTTAAAGGACTTTGGCATAATTTCAAAGAAAAGATTGAATGTGCCCTTGAAAACATTAAATCAAATTCTGTTGAAAGAGGAAGGCAGAAAAGTAAATTCAAAAGAAGGGGAAATTCAGGAAATTTGGTAAGTTTTTTAAATATCCAAAGGAAGCATTACGGTTTGCTGTGAAATCAAACAAATGATCCAGAGTAAACATCTTTTATGTATTTTCTTTACCTCCAGAAGGTTTAATTTATTTAATTCTTCAAGTTTATTTGAAGGGTTAAGCTCAAACCCTTCTCAAACTCACAGCAATTTCATTCTGCATAGGAAAACCATGGAAGCCTTCCCTAAATTAGGTTGAGTTCTGAACATAATAAAAATTAAGAATCAGTTTTAAAAGTATTAGTTTCTGCTTTTCTAGCTATTTACTTCTGTTGTAATCTTAAAGCTTGAGATTCTAGTTTCTGTCAGGAAAGCCTTTCCTCCAGTCCTCTGTTGAATGAGAGAAGCAACTGTGTCATGACAGTTCAATAAACATGCAGTGAGCTGCATGAGACAACCAAAGGATCTGCAGGGAGAAGAGGACTGTGATACAAGTATGGAAAGCATCCTAGGTTTTACCTATTTCTTTACTGTGCACATTGAGGAACAAGATTTTCTTTAGTTCAAAAGAAAAAGGGTGACTTGAAAATTCTCATAAAGTTGGCAAGACTTTTGTGATTTTCATGTAACTAAGAGACCTCTCATTTTATTTGATTTCTACAGAACAGTAATCTATTTCACCATGTCTACTTGGTTATAAAATAGACCCCACCAAATTAAAAAAAAAGAAGTTGCAAGCAGTATTTTGAAAACCTATATACTCCTGGTAATTATGTCATCAGATAATTTCAAATTATTCTAATGAATTGTTACTTACATATTCTTACTTATTACCTAAGAAATACTAATAGAAACACTATAATGGAGCAGAGTGGTACTTTTTAGTTCAATATGATGAGTTTGGTGGCAAAAGATCCAGATATTGCAAAGAATATTCTAGAAAACAGATCTAGATTGTCACCTCACTCTAAATTAAAGGGTAGAGAATTTTTATTCTAGAAAGTTAAGCTTTAGAGTCCATTGTTGGCATTGATATAGAATGTATAGTAATGCATGTGAGAATAAAGAGGGAAATTAAATTGTGGTTCCACAGCTCTTTCATTAACTATAAAGGAAGGAAACAGGAGGTGGTATTCCCACTTTGCGTTGGTGTGACCTTGTCTTGAGCACTGTTTTGGGACACCACGATATAAGAAAGATATAAAACTATTGGTGAGACTCCAAAGGAGGGCGCCAAAGATGGTGAAAGGTCTGGAGGGGAAGCCATGTGAGCGACAGCTGAGGTCACTTGGTCTGATCAGCCTGGAGGAGACTGAGGAGAGAGCTCACTGCAGTTACAGCTTCCTGTGAGGGGAAGAGGAGGGGCAGGCTCTGATCACTCTGTGATCAGAGTAACAGAACCTGAGGAAACGATCTGAAATTGTGCCAGGGGAGATTTAGGTTGGATATTAGAAAAAGGGTCTTCACCTTCACACAGAGGGAACTCGAACAAGGCACTGGACAGGGTCCCCAGGGAAGTGGTCATGTTACCAAGCCTGACAAGAGTATGGACAACTTTGTCGGGCATATGGTGTGATTCTTGGGACTATCTTGTCCAGGCAAAGGAGTTGAACTTCGATGACCTCTGTGGAGCCTTCCAACTTGGAATATTCAATGATTATTTTGAATATTTGTGTGTTCTGATACCTTTTATTGTACATTCATTCTTGCAATCACTACTTTGAGTGCCGCATTTTTCTATTTATTTATCAAAATGATGTGTGTTAAAAAAAACATCTTTACAGTTCAGTGACATGCAAATTAGCATGAATGGGTGCAATGTGTGTTGTTACATATGGAAAATGAAACTAGTATTTACAGACACCTGAGCTGATCCTAGAGACAATGGACTAAAATGTTCTTAAAAGAAATTTTGCCACCACATGCTTAAAAGCCTTTGATGGATCATCTGCAAAATGCATGGGTTAATCTTTAAAATTCTTTGGTTAAAAACAGTTCTTCACCATGCTAGGAACCCCATAGGGGCCTGGATGTATAGATTACCCCGATTTATCAAGTGATGCATTTTGAAATATACGTACTTTTCCTTCTACAGTAAGAAAGATTTATATACCATATTGTGACTCTGAGTTCCCAACTAACAACAAAGAACACAAAATCCCGTACCTACTTCTAACCTGAGTGTTATCCCATAATTTTAGCAAGTTATCATGGCTCATTCCTGAGCTACATGCAGAAATCCTATTGTCTAGCTGCTGGGAAATCACTAGGATGTAACTGGAACAGAATCTCTAACATATGCTCATTTTTCATAAAAGATATGATGGAGATGACAACATCTATCAGGAGAAGGACTAGACAGAATCAAAATATTCCAGACTCATGAGGAAATTTAGTTTACCCATGAATCATGATTCAACAAGACCATAGAAACAAAGTCCTTGAGGACATACACCAATCTGTCACAAAATTGTATTAAAACTAGTGCAGAGACAAGATTATCACCGGTAGTTCTTAGCTAATAATTGTAAAGTATTATGACCTTAGATTCCTGGTTTAGCCCAATTTATACAACTCTAGTTTGAGTAGTTCAAAGGAAAAAACTTAAATATTTCATTGTTTCTGGTTTCTCAGTTCACGTTTCTTCTACATTGTCTCTGAAAGACTTATGAATGAGAGTTTCTATTGCATCAAGGGTTTTACCCTAAGAGGAAAATTATTGATTAGGCTGAAGATGCATGGAGGGGTATTTACATCATATTTAGCAATATATGTGACATCCAATTTCAAAATACCATTTGTGGGTCTACTACAAATGTATAAATAACTGAAGGTCAGCCTCTTTGGTTAGATTTTTCCCTAGGTAAGAAATGTCACATTTACATCCTAATAACTGTATTAGACAGTCGAGCAATTGTAAGGAGGGAACCTTATTTCTCCTTGAAAAGGTATTTTCAAATCTTTTTCTGGAAAAAAGTAAAAGGCAGCATCACTGAAATATTTAGCATAAGGGACAAAGAAAGGTGAAGACAATCCTTGGAACAAGAAAATATATCCAAGAAATTCTCTGTTTGTGTTTATGGGTTTTTGGTTGGTTAGTTTACCAATTGGTTGCCACTGAGGGTTCTTTTTCAGCATAATAATATTAACATCAACTAAATTGTGTGCTAAAAGAGGTAAGCACAGAATACAAAACAAGCAAGCAAACAAAATCAAACAAAAAAGCCCCACAAACTGTTCTTTCAGAGAAACAACTAGAGTATAAAAGTTTCATGTATAACTTTAAATTGCTTTCTCCTTCACTCTTTTGCAGCTGCTGTGTGTTAGTATTCTGCAGGTTGGTAACTTTAGCATCACACAATATATCCAGCTAATGAGATTGCAAGAACATTGTGCTCCTCCATCATTTTCTTATCAGTGACAGTCAGTCCATTAGAAGCTGTAACCCTGAGAAGTGAACTCCAGTCTCATACTTTTTGCATTCTGAAATGGTTTTCCCTAGGCTGTTAATAGATAAGATGGATGCAACATTTTGTGACAGTTCAAGACACTCGGCCTCCAAGAACTGTTCTGAAACCAACAACAGTTCCATTATCTCCTTTCAGGAAAGATTTTTTTTATCCAGTACAATTAAATCAAGGCTTTCAACACAGTTCCCCACAGCCTTCTACTGGAGAAACTGAGGCATTGTGGTCTAGACAAGGGATCTGTGTGGTGGATGGGGTGAGAGTGGTGGCAAATGCCCCTCTTCAAACTGGCAGCCTGCTACAAGTGAGGTCCCCCCGGGACTGGTATTGGCCCCAAATTAGTTTAATACGTTCATAAGTGAGTGGGATCAAGTGTACTCTAACAAAGAAGACAAAGATGAACTGGTGGGGAGATCATCAGCCTGGTGAAGCAGAGAGTTTTGGCTTGATCTCAAGGAAAGAAAAAGAGTTTATGAGCTTTGGAAGAAGAGGAAAGAAATTCAGTAAAACTACGAGAATATTGTGAGGTTACACAGGAGGAAAACTAGAAGAGCAAAAACATAGTTAGAACTTTATCTGGAAACTGTCATTAAGGATAACAAAAATTGTTATTACAAATGTACCAGCAAAAAAAGGAGGGCTAAGAAGAATCTCCACAGTTTATTAAATGTGGGGGGGAAAAAAAGGTGGAAGTACTTAATTGCTCCTTTGCCTCAGTCTTTAATAGTATGATCAGTGTTCTTAGAGTATCCAGTTTCCCAAGATAAAAGACAGAGCCAGGGAGCAGAATAGAACCCCCAAAACACCAGGGAAAATATCAACAACCTGCTACATCAAGTAGACCCACACAAATCTATGGGACCACATGAGATAACACCCAAGGTTATTCTAGATTTTCCCAAGGGACACTTTGGAAGGTAAAAAGACCTTTCAGGAAGACATAGATATGATGGAAGAGTGAGCCAGCTAGAATCTTGCAAGTTTAGCAAGAAGTTCACCTAGGAAATCATCACCTTGGAGTGCAGCCCTACTGAGATCTACCCAGCATGGGAATGACTCTTTGGAAAGGGACATAGGGGTCCTTGTGGCCAACAAGCCCCATATGAGTGAGCAGTGTGCTGCTGCATCAAAGGATTCCAATGGGATGATGGGCTGCATCAACAAGGGCATCACCAGCAGGGATAGAGAAGCCATTATCCCACTCTAGTCAGCCCTTGTCAGGCCACACCTGGAATAATGTGCTCCCTTTTGTTCCCTGCTGTGCATAAAAAGAAGTGGGCAATTTGGAAAGGGTCCAGAGAAGGACTTCAAAGATGACCAAAGGACTGAGAAGTCTGATGTGTGGAAAGGCTGAGAGAACTGGGTTTGTTCAGCCTTTAGAAAAGAAGGCTTAGGTTAGACCTTATCACTATGTGCTACTGTTTAAAGGGTGACTACAAAGAAGATGGAGATTCCATTTTTACAATGGAACAAATTTTTACATGGAACAGAGAGGTTATTAATTTGAGTTACACCTGGGGAGATTCCAATTAGATAAAAGAGGAAAAATTTTTCATGGTGAGAATAATCTCTCCAAGGAAATAGAAGATTCCCCAGTGTTGGATCCTTCCAAGATTTGGCTGAACAGGGTACTGGGCCATCTTGTCTGCACTTTTTCCAAGAATGGTTGAACCTTTCAAGAAGGTCATCCTTACAACCTGGTATTCTATGATCCTGTGAGTTTATGAAGAGCATTTTATGATGTTTCTGAGAGCTCTAGGCTCAGCTTCCAAGATTTCATCTGCCCTCATAGATAGGTCCTCATCTTCTAAATGTTATTGAATTTCTTTTTAGTGAATCCAAAAGATTTAGAAATATTTTCCTGATTCATATAATAATTTACAGGTTGTTGAAGCTACTGAATGAGATTTTAATTCATAAATGCAGAAAAACGGAATACTCATATTTAATATTGAAGGTTGTTGCACTATCTCCACTCAAAAAAAATGCCAGGTAATTGAAAGTCTTGGTCAGATTCTGCTCTCAGGAAGTTTACTGTGTGTGATACTCTGGATTTATCTCAGTGTACAGAAGCAGAACTTTGCATTATAACAAAGCAACATCTGCCAGACTGTTTCTATTGATAATGATAGAAATCTGTGTGTATTTGCTGGTTCTGAGAACACACCTATCTTGTAAAGATGAATTAAAAAAAAATATTTTCTCCTCTGGTTCAAAGGCAATTCCAGGAAGAATGGCTGTTCATACTGAGAAGCAGCACTGGTTGTGACAGATTGGAGTTCAATAATTACCAGCCAGACTGGGTTCCTAACCTTAGAAGCAGCTAAGTGAGGCACTTGGAGTAACTAAGATTAGATCCACTTATTATCCTGTTTCTCATTGCAGATATCTTATATCCCTGCTAAATTAATTTTCTTCTGGAGCACATCTGAATTGTAAGACTCTGCGAGTAAGTAATGCTTGTCAGATCCTGAAAAATACATCCTTCCCAGGGAAAGAGGAACTGGTGGCTGGACAGCCTTTGTCATAATACCTTTTACACACTGAAGCACATAGAACAACCTGATTTTGTTGGACTTGCAATATGTGGTAAGTTTGAGAGTGTTTTTTTAGATAAATTTTTAATCACTTAAAGGAAAAGGGGATCACAGAGACAAATGAGTCTCTATGTTTAGTGTGAAAAGGTCTGAAGAGTTCATAGTCATCAAAAATTCTTGGATTACATGCAACATCTTTATGTTTTATGATGACTTAGTAAGATTCTCTGTAATGAGTGGGAAGAGCAATTGGTCCAGAGCCTGGCTTGTATGAGGCATTATCAGCAAGTAAAAATTTTGTCATTCCTCCAACTCTTCCAACTCCAATCATTCGTAAGAAATAGGAGCATTACAAGCATACAGTTAAACAGATTTTCTGCTTTGATATACAGAAGAACCAGGACTTTTATACTACATCTACAGGAAAAATATGTAAAGTACATTTTCTTACAATTATCTAGATATAGTTTGTTCATTTAAAAGTGAATTTATTAATGACGGCTGTAATAATAATTTTAAAAAAATCTACAGTGCTATATCATTTAAACAACAACTTACTAAAAATTAATCCAAAAGAAGAATACAAGTCAACTTTATCATTAAATTTACATGGAATTGACCTATACTGTCTGTCAGAAGGATATAAGGTAGAATTTCAACAAAATGGTAACAAGTAAGCTTCACTTAAGCTTATTAAATTAAAAGGTAATGCATCTAGGGGAAAGTATCTAAGTCATATCTAAGTAAGACTGAAGTCAGAGCTGGCAACTGCAATTCAGCAAAGAGAACTTGAAGCTGTCACTAGCAATTTGTTGAAATCATTAGTTCAGTATGCTGAGCAGCCAAAAAAAGTAAGTGAAAGAAATGTTGGACGAAATCAGGAAGGGTATTCAGAGAAAACAGAAAGAAAAAAAAAACAAACAAAAAGAAAGTTTTGGGGATTTTTTGCTTCTAAATAAAAACTTATTTTGTGCATCTCTTGAGTATTGTTAACAGCTCTGGTCCAAGAGTGGCCATAGGAGTTTCAAGATATTTCAGAGGACGACAAAAAGAATAGAATCATAAAATGGTTTGGGTTGAGAGACTTAAAAGATCATCTAGTTTCAATCCCATGGCATGGGCAGAGACACCTTCCACTTGATCAGGTTGCTTCAAGTTCCCTCAAATCTGGGTTTGAATACTTCCTGGCATGAGACATCCATAGCTTCTCTGGGCCACATGTGCTTCACCACCTTCATGGTAAATCTACCCTCCTTCAGTTAAAAGTCTCTCCCTCTTGTCTGACCACTATATGTTTTGTAAAAAGTCCTTCTCCTGATGCTGTAAGGTGTCCCTGTATTCTGCTCTTCTCCAGGCTTTCCCAGCCTGTCTTCACAGAACTGGTGTTCCAGCTCTAAGTTGATCTTCATGGACCTGTTCTGGACTTTCTCCCGTAGGTCCTTATCCTTCCTATGCTGGGTCTGCAGAGCTGGATGCAGTACCCCAGGTGGCAGCTAACCAGAACTGAGTAGAGGGAAAGAAACACCTTCCACTATCTGCTGGCCACGTTTCCTTTGATGAGGCCCATGATACACTTGGCTTTCTGGGCTGCAAATGTACCTCAAACAACATTAACCAACATCCCAAAGTCTTTCTCCTCAGGGCTGCTCTCAATTTATTCTTCTCCCAGCCTATATTTCTGCTTGATAGGGAGAGGATTAACATTTACAAAATCATAAATTGATCTATAGATTTAAAATGTAACAGTAAGACCAGGTGACAATGGAAACTAATAGGAGATTGATTTTAAACAATTGTTTAAATCTTATATAAAAAAAAGAAATCTTCTAGGATTTCTTGCAACAGTAAATTTTGGAGTTACGTAATATCGTCAAGTTCAGCAATCATTTGACCAACTTCATGGGCAACAGGCCTATGAATAGGTTGTAAGGGACAAAGTGCACTCTGATTTCTTGTTCAGCAAACTCAGAATAGTATTAAGTTTGATGGGAACATGCTGTACACAGCCTTCAAGCTTGCATGGTCTCTGTGGTGACAACTACATACACAGCATTCAAATATTAGTGATAACTTCCTTTGCTCCTGGTAAAGATTTAATATTGAGCTAAATGGATCCTTTGTCCAACCCAATGAGAGATCTTCCAGGAGTTCTTCTGGCACAAGAAAACTGGGAAAGGATGGCTTCCAACGTGGCATGGGAATAAGCTACAGACCTCCCTCAAGTAGACAGAAAAGTGAATTTTTAACTTTACAGTAAACATTCTGATAGGTATTCTGATATCAGAATATTCAGTGAATATTCTGAATAAACAGCTCTAGTAATATCTACTTCTCCCTCCCCTCAATTTTCAAAAGACATTTTTTGCATTCTCCATGACATCAGAAAATCTGAAGAGGTGTAATCAATCAACATATGGTATGTAACTAAATTAATTGCATTGACAATCATAAAGAACATTCAGTAACAAGCAGAGAAGA
The DNA here is from genome assembly GCA_013397245.1 of Thryothorus ludovicianus. Classification (NCBI taxonomy): domain Eukaryota; kingdom Metazoa; phylum Chordata; class Aves; order Passeriformes; family Certhiidae; genus Thryothorus; species Thryothorus ludovicianus. The sequence continues at coordinate 407,245 of VZTB01012203.1, read as the reverse complement.
AAAATTCCTTCAATTTCAAAAGTTATCTAACAAGATGAAGAATTTAAGAGGCATTTTAGAAAGCTCTCTTACTGAAATAAGCATTACATGAAGCTGACATTCTATAGATGTGAGAGTGAGAAATACATGTGCTAGCTAAAGTATTGCTTTTTATCTTTGAGTAATTTTGCATCTACTACTGTTGATGAGTGAAATGGAAACCACTCTGGAAATGTTTCTATGAGATGGGACATAACTTTTCATTTTTAAGGAAGAGAAAATAAGTTAATAAATACATTTTTTAAAACCATTTCTACATTTCAAAAGCAATGGACTTTAAAACAATTTTTAAAATGCAAAGCACCATCATTGATTACAGCACTAAATGTATTTTAAAAACATAATCTGTGCATTTTATTCTATAAGACTAATTTTCCTTATTTTCTGGTTCTTAGATGTATTCACAAATAATTCTCAATGCTATAAGTGAATGAGATTCAACTGTGACAGGAATATAAAGCAGCTTTGCACAAATAATTAGTCAGGATTCCTCATGTTGTCACCTAAGTTATTGCAGAGAAAACTCAGGAAACAGGCTGCTTTATTCATTCCTGTGGTGTTTTGAATGCTTTCATTTGCACAGAAGAGTATAATTCAAGGTGTCTTGCAGAACATAAAGAAGGAAAATAACATTTTTTAGTCAAAGACTTTCCTTTAGCTATCCACAAGAATGGAACATAAATCCAAACAAAACATTTGATTTAGAGCAAGTTTTGCCATGTGCTTGAGGCGGTATATCAGGTCCTAGGATTATCAGCCAGTGGGAACAAGCACCTGAGGAAAAAAGATAATAGAGGTGAACTTGCAGTGAAAAAGCTACAAGCAGAAAGTTCTAGGAAAGCTTAAGATAGGATTTATGATCTCTTTCTCTTCAGATAAGCAAGCACAGTTTAAATGTCATTGTAGCATGACTAATGTGAGTGCATGTGTTCTATGGTGATAATGTTGTATCACCCTCTTCAGGGGGTCCTGCTGAGATTTGGGTTGCTCCGAGGACAGCTATGAAATTGGGAAGTAAACACTGAACATTTTTATACTGTCTTGATCCTTTCACACTGTGATGAGCACCACTAGTTTGTATAAGTGATTTGTGCACAGCTGAGGAATTGCTTGGACAGAGTACTGAGTGAAGATTGTGTGGAACCATTAACTGGTGCCAGGACAAGCCCCATTTTAACACAACCTCCTTACATTTTTGTGGGATTGCATCAGGCTACCTTCATGAACTCACTTTAGATTATTAGACTACAAATTGAACTCATCAGAGAGGCTCTTTATTATCATTGCACCTTTAAAACTAAAACCAAGTCTAATGTTAATACTGTAAAGAAAGCAATTTTTAACAGATGTTTATGAGTCAAAGTGAGGGTTTTAAACTTTATCCTTTTCCTCTCTATTTTGTCAGTGCTGTACTGAAATAAAACATTGTTTATATTTGAATACTCAGTCCCTGAATATATATAAACATTTCATTATTCACTGAGTTCAGTTAACCCAGATTTGCGCAGCTACCATAGAAAAATGTCAAAGTAATCGTTTACACTTGCAATCAACATGAGCTGACACTCTGCTGCCTAACCCTTGTACCTAATGTGCTTACAATTAAATAGTGTGATGATAAGGATACAAATAATATTTACTTGCCTGTAATATGACTAAATGCAAACTAAAACATAGTTTAAAAACAGCTTGTATTATTTTGTATCATAGTCTCATCAGAAAGAAATGTATAAGCATTTTGCTAGGTATATGGGCAGTATAACCACCAAAGGGGCAAGCAAAGAAAGGTGTGTTGGCATGTAATGGAATATATATAATTAATGTAGAAGTGCAAGACAGAGAAAAGGTAAGTCTAAAGGAGTACAAATAGGATTCCTTAGGTACACAAGAGGATGATTGACAAAACAAAGAAAAGTAGAGAAACATGATTGAGACAGATTAGACTCTCCTTCTGAGGAGAGGAAAATGACACATAACCCTCAGACATAAGTACAGAAAAATCAGAGAAGAAAGATGACAAAATCACTTTGGTTTGGGCCCTTCATCATCAGTGAGTCCTCCAGCCTGATCACTTGGACGTCAGTGACTAATAACACCAAGGAGCACAGGCACTGTTAGCAGCTACAGATCATTGGCTCTATGCCATTTTATTCACAGATAATTCAGAACATAGGTATAAAGGACTAACAGTTTTGCATACCTAATTATCATGATTAATGATTCGTAAGTACAACTTTAGCAAGAAATGTACCACTAATTCATTCAGTGTAGTACAGACCAGTGCAGGCCTGGTCTGTCAATCTTCTAAACAATTCCATCACAATAATGTCTGATTACTTAACTGCCTACCAATCTATGTATTCAATTGAAATATGCTGACGTTTTGAACCATTTCCTCCTTGCCTTAAAAATTCTACCTGTTGGTACCTATTTTATTTTCATAGATAGGAAAGGGAATATCAATATCTCAAGTTGCACATATTGGTATAAAAGGCATGTTGCCTATAAGTCGCCTGGTAGCTAGACTTTCTGGTGATGTCAAATGGATTTGATGCGGGCTGCAACTTTTATCTACCCTCCCTAGAACTGCAATGTGTTTCAAAAATGCTTTGAATGCAATGAGGTCTGCCAGACTACAACTCAACAAGAGTGGTTGCAGTATTGCTATCATTTTATTACCATTGGCAATGTTAGGGTAATTAGCTAATTAATATGGTAATAATATTAGAAAAAACATCAGATGGGGATTAATTAGTCATACTAAATATCTCATATTTCATGAGTTATTTTATGGCCCAAGAGAAAAAGGAAATTAAATGAAGGCTTAAAACCCTGTAGTAAGTAGTTCTGCTCCTTTCTTTAAAAGCAGCACATTAAATGTTTCTCTTATATGAAGAGTAGGAATAAAGGGGTTACAAATATACATTTGTTGTTATTATATATAAATGTAATCAAATAGATTAAAGTTATACACCTACATGAACCTGTTCTGCAGTAGTATTTAGCTGTGCCTGGTTATTCATCTCTCCACAAAACTGAGTCAAAATAATTGACACTGAAGATGATTATTTATCACTGAGGAAAACATTTTTAATGGGAAAAAAGATCATCATGTCACTACTAATATTGAAAGTTATTTAAAGAGAATGTTATCACTGGGTGAACATATATTATAGAGCTTTATGAAATGCCTTTGGGAATTAAAATCAAAATGGAACATCAGAACTCTTTTATTTATGTGCTTAATGGTAATGAAATATGCAAGGCCAAGCTTTGGATGTTGAATTCCGTTATTCAGGGGACAAGGATAGCACAATTTCCTCCTTCCTTCCTTACCTATAATAACTGCTTGCATGAAATTGAGAGAGAGGATGTGGTGCAAAATGGATTATGTTATTATAAAAAAAACTCCTCAGCATCTTATGTTTCATTTGATTTAGTGATCTGCCTCAGTTGGAATGACAACATTTTGCCAGTTTCTTGTGAGACTGTTGGAAATAGTCGGTGATGCTTCTCATTTTCATGAGTTGAAATGCAAATCTTCCAGGGACAAACTCAGCAAATCACTTCAGCATTAAATAACAGTTAATAGGATATGTGCACATAAATCTGTTCTTCAGTGCATACACACCACTGACCCTGATCTGTTTCGCTTTCTCTTTGTGTCAAGTCTTGATCCCTGACTTTTGTAATGATCTCTGTAATCACTGAATTCATTGCAAGATTGTAGCCTAGAACTGCCAAAATTGAATTTGGGCCATTGGTTTTGTTACGTGCCATCAAAAAAATAATGTTCAAGGCTCAAAGCCCTGAAACCACAGTGAAATAGAATTAATAAAAAGTAATAGAGAATAAATTTGAATGAATTCTTAATTTTATATTTAATTCATGGAAGTTTTTGTGCATTAAGGGGTGAGAGGATTGGTTTCTAGACTCAAAATTCCAGTCACTGTACCAAAAAGCTGGAGGAAATCACTTGTAGAATTTAGACTAAGAATTTCATTAATAATAATTTTATAAAAATTTATAATAATTTAATTCCTAAATATATTACTTCTAGATTTAAAGTCTAACATATAACTCCACTAAGACAAGAAATTTAAAGGGCTATAGTCCAAACCCTTATACCAAGCGGAGGTCCAGCTATGATGATGACAAAACCTAAAGTCCTAACAAATGCTCTTTCCAGTGAGGTGGACATTATATAGCTTTGCCTATCAAGAATAATTTGAGTGGAACTTATGAGTAAATAGAAAGATTTTTGAATGAATGGAGAACTAAAATAATAAATTGCATAGGCTTAGCATCTTGACAGCAAGAGAGAATATATTAGATTGGCTATATCTGCATTCCAGGTCTTAGCTTCTGTCAAAATATGAATTTTTTTTTTTTGCATAAAGATGTCCATAAATGTCACCATTATGCAGAATCAGTTTTTTTTCTATATTACACATATTACCTGTAATTATGCTTCCTAGAAGCCAGTGAGTTGTCAGAGACATCCTAATATAAAACTTTGTAATCAGTACTTATTTTTCAGTCCAAGGAGAGAAAAAGGGCAACTTCACAAAATTTGTTACAACGGCAAATTCCTCTAGATATCCAGCAGCAATATCTTGTCCTTCTAAAGGGAAGAAGGAAAGGGGAACAACTCTTTTTCCTTTGCACATTTTGAGGCTTCTCCGCTTGAAAAGCCACACAGAATGGAACAAGGTGTCTTGTAGAGGCCTACTGCAGTGCTTAGTTTTCTTACTGAGCAGGGCTCCATTTCAGCCTCTGCTAACAATAACGCCATAAGAAATTAGAGAAGATCTGTACTTCTAAAGGGAAAAAGCTACAGTGCTAATAAAATTTTAAGTCACGAGCTATCTGGTACTGCTGTCTCTTGAGAAATGAACTGGGAATAAAATTATTTTTACTAACCTAGAGATCTCTTCCCCAGAAAAAATCCCTGTTTTAAGTGAGAAATTTGTTTGGAAAGCTCAAAAGCAAATTAATTCCTCTAATAACAGAGGGATTCTGGCAAGGCAAATGTTAACCTTTTTCACTGCATATATGTACACATAATATGATTCTTAAAATTTGCTTCAAATACCAGCAGTATCTCTGGAGAGTTTATTATACTTGATTATTCCACTTAAGTATTCATAAATATTTATGCACCAATTGATGTTCTCGATATAATCTTTCAGTGGTTGGTACAAATATGTCACTAAAAAGAACATTGAGGGAATCTGCAATTAGCAATTAGTGATTCAAACATATCGTGAAAAGTTGAAAATCTCACTTGGATAAAAGAAGCTTCTACATTAAACATATGGTTTAGTTTAGTTTTCAAATGCAAGTCACCACTAGAGCTCTAAGCCTATACTCTAAAGACTGAGCTATGAAGATACAATAATACATAAAGGCAAGAACATTCACCTGAATTGACTTGCAAGAGCTTTGTTTATCCAATTTGTTTATTTTTTATGACTGATCCATTTATTTTTATTTTTTTCATCCTTTTCTCAGGTACATTTATATTCCTCTTGACCAAGATGACACAGCTTTACATTCATTATTATCCTTAATAAGGAACTCCATGTTCTCGGAGTATATTACTTCATACAAACAGCTGCATATAAAACCTATTTTCTTGATTTAGAATGTCATGCTTTTTAGAGTGGAAGTAGTAACCAGGCATTATTGTTCTTCTTTCTTTCATAGGAAGCTTGTATGCAACAGGTAAGTAGGAACAAAGTATTATACCATCATTTCTTTTCATGTGTCGTTTATGATCAAATGCAACAGTGGTTTATGGAACACTAATCAGGCAGGCCGTATGTTATCACATTTTCTTTGAGTACGTATAATCATTTTTTAAATTGATTTCCTAAAATGAATGACTGGAAATTTTTTGTCCCCAAATTTATAGTATCTTAAGTTCCATTGATTGCAGTGGAGGCTTTGAGTTAGTGCCAGATCTAAATATAAAACAGATAGTGCCCACCTACCTCTCTCTTGATGACCTCCATGAGGAATTTCTTTCCCTATTCAGTCAGCCTAGGCTTGTACTCATAACTACCCTAGAGATTGCTCTTTGTAGTTATATCCTTAGACAAGCAAAAAACAAAAAGCCCACATATTCCATGGTTCATCTCATCAACCCTAACAGCTACCCACAACCTCTTTTAATTTGGAAGCTCAGCCACAACAAAGCTGCCAGGAAATCTCTGTGGCTTAGCTGAGTGAAGTCCATGACCTTGCATATGTGCTTACTTAATGCAGTGAACGTCCCCAGTATCTGTGACTTGTGCCTGACTAGATCTTAACCAAGTAGAGCTGCTTACTATTATGCTGCCAGAATTGTGCAGATTCCCTTCAGTGCCAGTTTTACACAGGCAAAATAAGAAGTAATTGTACAGAGCAAGCTGCCAGACACTGCAAAACAAGAGTTGCAAAAAATATTAATGCCAGAGCCCTGAGATAAAAGAGGGATGCTGCTCTTGCAGTGGCTCTTGTTCCTGAGGGAACTTCTCTGTGTCAGCTGCTGTCCACAGGGAGGCCTGATGCCCCTGGCAGCTCTCACTGTGAGCTTACTTTTCTTACCTAGAGCAGCAAGAGCCTAAAGCTTTGGCAGGGCTGTCACCAACAACACATCGCTCACCGTGTGGCTTTCAGAGCCATGAAATTCAGAGAAACAGACAGTACCGCAAACAGACTCCGAACTTTTCTTTCTTTTTATTTTTGGTCTCCAAGAAAAGAGATTGCAACTAAAAGATGTTTCTGGATGCTTAAAGAGAAACCTTGCTACATAATGTGTTGGCAGATGGCTGTAATAGGCCTAGGTCTTTTACTCAGACAATTGTACTCTGCAGGCTGGTAGACAGTAAGCCCGCTTATAATGACTGTTTTCCTCTGTACAATGTAAGCACCTCTTCCTCCTATAATTTTTACCTCAAAGAGAATGATGTCTGATAAAGTAATATGTTTGGAAGAAGAAAACCAATCATTCAGGACAAGAAAATCATATATTTGTTGTCAAATAGAAGGGTTCTTCCAAGAAAAATTGTAATTGGGCTAAACATTAAAAAATCTTTTACTTCAATCCTCAAAACCTATCCCTTTGTCATATAAGACACAAGCAAAAAGGAAAAATACCTGACTTGAGCTAGTGTTCTTTCAGATATTTAATGAAACCATACATGCTTGGATTCAGATAAGTAGATTTTCCAAGTTTTTTTATATTTTCTTAGATCACGAGAAATAAATTGAATTGGAGAAAGTCATCCCAGGAATTGCTCAGGAGGAGGGTTATTGCTTCTGTAAACATGTTTTTGCATTGAATATGTTAATTTACATTCATTATGGTTATACCATTTCTAGGTCTCTAGCTCATTTAAAGCTATAGGCAATGAAGCGTTCCAAACAACTATCATTGGAAGTGGCAAACTTTGAGTCAAGCAGGATTATTTCTATGTATGAACACATTTTCTATTTTATATGAACTAAAATTTGATGTCACAACACAAGAATGGGCTTTTTATATATTGCTAGTATCTCTCTCATTTGCATAATGTAAGTTATAATCAATGCAATATTTTATTGCAAATTTGAAGCATAAGTGTCTCATTTATGAAATTAGGCAGTGAAGAGAGATCCTTTTAAATGTGCATGAATACTGACAGAATTTTAGGAGATTTATATGTCAAGTAAATGTCATTTAGGGACATAAATTCGCAGCATCCTCTTCTGACATTCACAGTCATATTCTGGTTTTGGCATTACTGAAAATTTCAGCCAGGGAGAAATAATGCAGATATTATATGAGCAGAAGTAAAGGCATATTACATCAACCAGTTTTTGAAAACTCTTTGTCAAAACTGTAACTAGGAAATTATTCCTGCTAGAGAAAGCCAGTGAGGCTCCAAATGATTTAAAACAAGGGAGATGATATGTCTAAGAAAAGCAAGCACCTAACTAAAAAAGAAAGGAACAACAACCCAGTAAAGCAAGTACTTTATGTGCAGGTGAAGAGAGGCAAATATATATCATGAAGAAAAAAGTAGATGAGTTCCTCAACTTACACAGTAAATAGATGGCTGGTGAAGAAGCCCTTTTTAATAAAAAGGCTCATTTGTGAATCAACAGTGAAAAAGTCAAAATAGCAGCAGAGAGTGACAAAATCCAGACTGAGAACAATTTGGAAAATACTGTCTGTGAAGAAATGGTTCTGTTCATTAGAAATAATCTCTTTGCTAATTTGAAAATATTACAAATCTTTAGAGAAGTTAGTTGAAAGATAGATGAAAGTCATTGAATTAAAAAAAATATCCAAGAATACATATCATAAACCAAGAGGAAAGTTACAGGCATGTCTTACATTCACATTCTTTTGTTCAAAAAAAGAGATTTTTTTTGCATATCCAAGAAAGCTTTCTGAAAGTACTAAATATGGGGTTGAGATTAGCAAAATAAAAACCAGAAGACATGCACGAAATTTTAAGTGGAACAGTTTATATTTGAAAGATAACACTTAAGTACAAAGGGTGAAGGAGCCGTGGTGTCCTTCCCTTCAAAAACTCAACAAATATTCAACAGGCAACCTTCGTCATAAGGACAAAGAGGAAGTCATAAGGACAGAGGAAAAACAGAGAAAGTTCTCAATTCTGAATATGCTGAACATTCAGACATCTGGAATATTTTCAGTGTCACTGAATTATCACAGGGACAGATACAATATTATCATTGCACAAGAAATATTTTTTCTATAGAGAAGAAACTCCATCTTGGAATAAAATTGTCAGAGCTGAGGACAGAATGCTATCTCATTTAGAGGAAGTTGCTTTTCTGTCTCTTTTTACTAGATCAGCATTTGCAAGACATTAGCTGATAGGGCAGGAAGAAATTACAAAATAATCAATGAATTATATTGTTTCTGTCCTTTTAAAATGCTAGGAAAGGACTGAAACTTCTCAATTTCTAGTACAGGTAAATAATACTGTCAGCATAATATATAGAATAAAGGGGGAGAAAAATAAAGACTTACATGCTATTTCCTATGTCTGTTCACCTGCTTCCAAACTAAAAAATCCCAGATTAAGTCTATGGGATAATTCTGCTGTTGGTTTGTGATACTGTTATAGTGAACTTTGATAAAAGATACTATTTTTTTCACTATTTATTCCCTTAAAATAAATCTGTCCTCCTTCACCAGTTATGAACTGGAGAACATGTGCTGAAGTTGTATTAAAGACACTTCTTAGATTAACATTGAGTGAATTTTCTCCTTGCCTACAAGATAATTACGTTTCTGATGTTGCCCACTTGGAGATGCACTTAAAAGTAGCAGCAGTGCTTGAGATAACATCTGCTAAGTGCTTTTTGATTAAGTCTTTTATAATTACTCATTTTCACAAAGCATGTGTCTATTTGAAGGGCACCTCAGATATCAAAGAGAGTATGCTAATGGAACCCTTTCACTATTTTAGATTTTTTACACTGATTTCACATTTTGTTTAGGTTTATGAGAAGTTAAAAAAGGCTGTGGATGTTCTGAGTCATGACTGCTTGAATTTCTATGTGTAATCCAGCCTATGTCTCCTATGTACCTTTATGAAGAAATAATGGATGCATTTGTTAGCTCAAGTTTGGAAGCTTCTTGTCCCAGACTGGAAAATCACAGTACATCTGGCAATAGAAGTGACCACAAACAAAAAACACTCAGACTACAATTCTTAAACAGAATTTTGTAGTAGGTGCACTTAATTCCTAAGTGATGAAGTCCTTTTATGAGACTGCTGGGAAATCTAAGTTATCTGAAAAAAATATTGAGAATTTCGGAAATAATTACATTTTTTCTTTTTTAATTAAAAAAAAAATCAAGGACATTTTTGAATCTTATATGAAATACCTGAGAAAACTGAATAATCCAGTATTACCAGAAAGTCCTTGCATGTCTATCAACTAGTCAGCTAATCTCACCAGATGTTGTTGATGTTTTAATGAAGTCACAAGAGATATAAACATATAATTATTTTAAAAAGAATCATGTAAAATGTGAGATGCTTCTCACCTTTTTTGCAGAAAATATACGATCAGATATCATAAAATGTTTTCAGTCATGAACTCAAAGAAGAGTGGTAAATATCTTAGGAAAGAAAGTTATACTCAAAGCAGATAAAATATATTTAGAAATACATTTGCTGGTGTTCAAAGCCGATGATGGGACATTTAAGAAAAACTATCTTTTTCTCTAGTCATCAGCAATATATTAGGTGAAATGCTGAAAAACAAAGACATTTCTGGATAAAGAGATGATATGGATTCTGAACCCTATAGAAAGCATTCCCTGATATTTTGTTTCATCATCTGAAGAATGCGAGCAAAACATTTCCTTAACTTTTGAAACATGCTTGGTGACTAGCAGGACAAGAACATGTTGTAGGTTAAACAATGAATATAGACCTCAGCATGTACTGGGAGATAATAATAGAAGATGCTGAGATATGCAACAAAAAGCCAACGCAGAACTGGTTTTCAGGAAAAATAAAGTGACTCAAAAGATCCAGAAATTGTGAAATAATTTAGGCATTTTCATAAAGAAAAAAGGCTTCATAAAATTATTTATTGATTGATAAAAATTAATTAATTACAGTGATAAATTACATGTCAAATACCTTTTACATGTGACTTGTAAACCAACAAAAGACTTGTCCTGGAAAACTGAATTTCTAAATCTTAGGCAGACGAGAACTCATGTTATTTTGCATATATGTAATGACACAACTGCTAACAGTAAATAGATCATAATTGCTGCTTTAAAATTGACAGGAGTAATGATCTTAGAGCACAGACCCAGACAGAGTTTTTATATGAACAAAAGAGAGGACTTCCTTTAGAATTTATGTACACAGAGTACATTTTTCCAGTTTAGTATTGTGAGTGTTTCTGCAGGAGAAAGAATCAGCTTGAGAATAGAATTTGAAAGCAGGTCTTTCCAAGTTTGGACAATCTTTTGAGGAAAAATTATGAAATCATTACTCATCATTTTATTCCTAGAACTGTAGCAATGGATAAAACCATAAATCCTATTGCTAGATTTTTTTGTGACAAACTGACACAGCTGACTTTGGAAATCTTCTGCCATTAGGAGTTCATTGCCACCTACGGATTGTCAAGAGGAATCTTGGAGACGAATACAATGTGAGTTCATCATACTGAGAGCAACAAGAAGTCATGGCTGAAGCCACAAGAAATGCCAGTTTACAATGGATAACCACATCACCCATATCTAGTGTTATTCTGAGATATCTGTGCTGGTTAATAATGAATAATTATTTACTGATAATGTCATTAAGTGATGGAGATATCAAGCTGGAATTGTGTAACAACCAAAATTGAAATACTGAACGTGAGAGTAGTAGAAATTGATTAAGTAAAGATCTGGATAACAAAGAGATGATAAAAAGAACAATTCTGTCTGAAATATCCAGTCCATTGAACATGCGTTTTAGAAATGAGACAATGCTTGCTTTCCTCATTTTTAAGGAAACTATTTTCCTTTAAGCAATTCATGTAAGTTTTTAATTTTAAATATTACTTTTTGATCAATAAGTATATTAAGCTTGTCATACTATTAAAAAAGTATCAAACAGGAGAGTAAGAAAATATCTGCTGCAAATCAGCAATTGAGATCTATTTAAAAGTTCTTTTGGCAGATGTCTTTGTAGATCTTCATCTACATTTACTACCATCTCAGGTAGTAAAAATTCTGTTCCCAAGTAATTGATTTACTTTAAAATTTATATAGCTTTAAAAACCACTACAGGATGCTATTACTGTGTATTCTAGGTGTTTATTATTATGCACCTTTCCTGGTCACTTCGCCTACAGGCAAATAGACAGGAAAATCTGATAAATGGCATTAATTTACACTGGTTGCAAAGCTTTTAAGACAGTAAGATAACTCAAATTCTTATTAATCATCCCATTAGGAAAATAAGCTCTTTGCTCTAAGACCTGACTTCTTACTTAAGTCTTTCTACTGAAAATCTTACTTTAGTTGATAATATTTAAAGAAATTTCTAAAGACCAATCCTAAGTGGAAGAGGTAGCTTTGCATATTTTTGTATAAATCCCATAACCCAGTCAAACAATGGTCCTTTTTATATAATGTAATCCAACAGTATAAATATGCTCTGTTATCAAGAATATTTAAATACAGATAATATGCACTCATCCTGGGTATGTGACACCTGTTCTCAATGAAACTTTGATGAACAACATCAAACAAATTGCAACTGCTTTCTGTAGCTGCCCTTTACTGTAAGATTTTCAAAAAGAATTTACCAGATGCCATCCATTAGTGATATCTGTACTTTAGACACATCTGATATCTGCTTGGAAATTTTTGGCTTCTGATGAGGAAGAGAGAGAGAAAAAAAGTCTTGTCTTTGCTTACGTAAATGCAAAACTTTTCCTTTGACAAGTGTGCAGCTCAGGATTGCTAATTAAAATGACTCCTCAAGTAGGATTGCCTAAATTATAATGTATCTATCTTGAATGAATGATTGGCTTGAGGCAGAATGTTACAGATGCCATGAAAATTTGTGTATTACCTACCTGACTGAACGACTGATTTTTTTTTAAAGATACTTCTTTAGAATATTCAGAGTACCTAAAGTTTCAGTCAAAGATGAACACTTAAAAGCATGTCCTTCTGAAATATGTATCTCCTCATGAAGCTGCCAATGCAAACGATAGTTTCTCTTTTTGAAAAAAAATCTCTCCAAGCTTTTTATTTCCAAGTAAAATCTTGTCCTTTCTTGAAGGGATGGCTTTAGAATGTCTTAATATTTTTAGGGGAAAAAATATCATCTGATCCTTATCCCACAGAAAGAGTTCCAGAATATGATTGTTTGATACATTGTAGTGATGCACAAAATACCTGGCATTCCTTTGAGGTGTGCGTGTGTTTTCATCTAGCACCATTTCTGCCAAAGAAGTTCTGAGCTTCCTTCAGAAATGGAGTGTTTCCACATGAAGATATTTTAGCCTCCAGCAAATCTCCATTTCAGTGTGAAACTATGCAGGCCATTTCCATATAAGTCTACATGGCTGATTTGTACCTCTGATCTTACAGGATGCAATATATACATTGATGGTAATGGTCTCAATATGACACAAGCACCAAGTATAGCACAATCTTCTTAGCAAGGTATCTTAATATTTTTAGCAAAGAACTGAGTTCAAGAAAGCTACATTAGATTATTTGCTAGGAATATGCAGGTGACTGACTACTTTGGTGAGGCTTAGCTTAATAGATTTGCATAAAAATATTCCTATTTTTAAAGTCAGTTATCAGAATTCTTCCAGTTTATCAATAGCTATAACTGTAAGAGTTGGAACTGGGAGGGCATCGTAGTTGCTGGGTGCCTCACAGATTTAGGGTGGGACTATCGCTACTTTGTTATTTTGAATTGTCAGGCCAAGTACTCAAACCAGCAAAGGAAGAGACTAGGAGGATCTGAAATATATTGCAGAACAATCCTTCAAAGAAGCCACAATCAGTATAAATTAGAGGAATAAACCCCAGTGGCATACATTAACCACAGGCACAGGTAATCCCTTTGACAGAATCCCGGTGTGCCCTGTATGACCCATGCACACTGAGTGTGTAAGGTGTTTCCAGAGATGCTTGTGCACATGAGCAATTTCCAGTGTTTTTCTGAAACATTAGTATGTCTAAGATGCATACATTAAGCAGATAGGTCATTACTTTCTGAACTAAAATAAAGGCAATCTCCTGTGGAATACTGAAGAAACATTTGATTTGTGAAACTGCAAGTGCTTAGGATGCAAGTTAACAAACTGCAAAGTCCAGCATTAGCCTTTTAATATTTAATTTCCACATTAATATGAATCAGATCTTCCGAGATTTACAATTAAGATGTTTGTCAGCACTTCATTGCAAATGCTCCTTGGTGTTTTGAGCTCAATAATTATTTTTCAATGGTTTGGACATAATACCAAATCATTGCAAATGCTCCTTGGTGTTTTGAGCTCAATAATTATTTTTCAATGGTTTGGACATAATACCAAATCATGCTTAAAAATAATGGCCTTCTTGAATATTTACAGAAGAATTGAGTTGATTGCAAGTTTTTATCTTATTGTGTACTTGAGTTTGTTAAATATGTGGCACTTCTATCTACTGGGATGAATTTTTAAAATATATATTTATTAATATTTTCTCATAAAAATTAGGCTCCATATTACAATTTTCCATATAAATATCAATATTTGGACTTGAAGTCAATGGCTCTAGAGTCTGTCAAGGATGGGGAGCTGTACGAATTTTTGAGATTGTTCAGCTAAAATATAAACTAAAATATCTCCTCTTATTCTCAAAATAATCATAGTAGCAAATGAAGTTTCCTCAGTTAATATCTTTATTTTCTTCTTTTTTCTTAAGATAGATCTGTGACGTAAAAATTAAAAGGAAACATACTCTGTCATTAATTTAGAAGATGTATTTCAGTAACACAGCATAACAGCATAAATTTACAGCACATGTAGCAGTGAATCAAGCTTTGACAATCAATTTTGATTTTTTTCTTTGTTCTGGTCTACGTAGTGATGTTAAACCATTTCTCAGCAAAATTAACAATAACTATCCTTTTGATAAGCAACTTGGCCCAGACATTGTCCTCAGAAAATCCAGTAGAGACCTCTTACAGTTAGAAATTTACACAGAAGGAGAATCTCGACCTTTGCTTTGGCATGGATTTGGCTGGCCCATAGCATGTGTACAGATCACAGTTCCTGATGCACTATGCTTGCCCATCTCTGCAGTCTCTTCAGCTTGACAGTTGCCTTCCTTTCAATCATGAGTACAATATAATTCTACTGATGCACAGCACAGAGAAGACTCAGATGACAGAAAGGGAAGGAGGTTCTCTCCTCTCTTCAATAGATTGCACAAAAATCTCACTGCCAATCACAGTTTTCATTTTATTATTTTTTATTTACAGCTAGGTACTATGATAGTTATGAGCTGGACAAAGAAGTTGCGCTTAGGTAGGGAATAATAAATAAAGTCTCCTCTAAATAAAATTTCTCTATGGAAATTCCATGGAGATTTAATTTTTTTTCTCACTGAAACTGACTAATCAATTTATTTAGATTGATAAGTTTGAATCTAACCAAAACATTTTAAATTGCCCAATTCAAGTGCAGTTTTCTCATGAGTTGTTCACTCAGTGCAGCTGTATCTACTAGTGATGTAATGGTGTTATGCATACACTGCTGATTGGACTTCCTATGGGTCAAGACTTTCCTGGACAGGTTATGACATTCATAAATGCCTTGTCTGATAAAGTCAAGTCATGTAGAATAAGAAAAGGAAGAGGAAAGCATGATGCATGCCCTCATTGATGTGGTAGAAAAAAGATATTCAGCTAAACACTAAACCAAATTAAAACAAGGAATTCTGTCATTTTTAAGTTGCAAACTTTTCAAACTCTCTTAATACTTTGTCTACAAAAAGGTTTGAGTAGTTGACTTGGGCTGACACAAATGTCACAATATCAGGACTTCCTAAGGGACTATGCTCTGATTTTCGCCTGGCTGAACTATCAGTGGAAGCTGTTGATATTTTTCTATCTATTCTTGACAACTGGGGATAGAAAATAGAAGATTGCACACCACTGCCTACAGATAAAAAGACTTCATGCTGGCTGCAATGTGGTTTTACTTTCAGTACAGAGATAATTAATATTAAGAGATCATAAACTGAATACCTATAAAAAAAAAAAGTAAATATGACAATATGACTACTTTCTTTTTCTTTTTCTTTTTTTATTTGTAGTGAAACAATTTCTTAAATCCATAGCATATTTCTAGGAATTTGTAAGAGCACGTAAACCACATTTTAAAAAGACCAAAAGACCAAATCCCTCAGTTTTAGATGTTTTAACATATTACACAGAGTTTGGTTTTGCTATTTAAAGATAGAGTAATGATACTTGCTGTTCGGTTTGATATGCCATGAAAATTTAAAATTTCACCTACAAAATCAAATGCAGGTGTGGTTTTTTTTGTTTGTTGTTTTTTTTTTGTTTGTTTGTTTTAATGGGGTATTTTTGTGTTTTTTTTTTTTTGTCAAGATGATAAGCTTTTCTTTAGATAGTCAAGATTCCTGTTAGATGAAAAAGTAACATTGCTTCCTAAAGCATTGCAAATCCATTTCTGAACAAACAAATTCTATGGCAAACAAAAGATTCTCTGCCAGCATTGAACTTCATATTCTTTTGAGTATCTTCTTTTAAGTGAGATACTTGTACCTTCATATCAGGGCTTTATCAGTCTGCTCTATATAAATACATGTTTCTGCAAATGATTTATTTCTAAGTGGATTATAAATTTAAATGAAGCCCAGTCAAGTGACGAGGCAGAACACTCTATTTCTATAGTCACTTCAATTTTAAAAAACAGGACTCATTTCTAGAAAAAGGAGCAAGTTTTTTCAGTAAAATGTTGAATCAAACATTCCTGAAGATATTCTCTTGGCATTGTTATATTTATTAACAATTTCAAAGGCACACATTTCAAGGGCATCCATCTGAATTTTACAGTATGTTTGAATATATACAGATATGTAAAAACACAGACCTATCCATTATCAGAAGCAGCATATCTGTGAGAATTTTATTTTTTACTTCTACAATTCACAATACATAGACAGCTTTTATGGTTTACTAATAACTATAACTTAAAATGTTTTCTAAGGGTTTACTAGAGATTTTTTTAAATCAGATTTTATGGGATATTTGAAACAAAAATGTAGTTCACTTTTGCAGTGAGAAAGTCCATGCCATTTTTGGTAACCTGCCAAGTACAAGAAAAATTCTTCTGTCCTGCTTGTATATGCAATTTATTCAAGATTCAAATAAAAGAGAGAAAAAACAGTTACAGAAAACTATATTGTGTGTGATTTTTTTTTTCAGCTGATGTGGTTAACACGAAGTGAAGCTCCAGTGATGAAAAGAATCTTTAATAAAGGGAACAACTGCCATCTTGCAGAAATGTGCAGAGCAAGTGCCCAGGCTGGTCTCTGTCACGGCAAAAGGCACACACAGAAAATGCTGCTTGCTCTGCACCAGTAGCAGTGCCAGTATCCACATGAAATGTGCCCTTGGAAAGACACCCACCTCCTCTGGACACAGGGAGTCTAAAGGTCCTGGGAAAACAAATCTGCCTCTGTGTATTGCTGAATTCTGTCTCCTAGACTTCATTGTGACAAAAGCAAGGAGGCTGAAAAGACTTCTTCTTTTAACACTCATGAAACGAAGGAAAAGTGAAGTGTGCTTCACTACCCCGTCTTGAGACAATTCAAAGAAATCAGGCAGCCCCTGGACACTCCTGGACTGCAAAGAAGATTCTCTGTCATTCACTGGAAGGTAGAGGTTGAAATACTGATTATTTCCCACACTGAAAACAATTGCTACCACAATCTATTGAATATGTTTGCATTAGTCATGGTTCATTTTTGTAGACTGTACAGGCATGAAATTTATTTTTGTGAAGTTTTATTCAATGTGAGAGTCACACTTTAAAAACACAAGTGAAATATCTGGGTATTTAACAACCAGACTTTAATATATCAGGCACT
>VZTB01012203.1:366489-384378 GCA_013397245.1 Thryothorus ludovicianus | reverse complement strand
GAGGAGAGGAGACTCAAGGAGAGGAGACTCAAGGAGAGGAGACTCAAGGAGAGGAGACTCAAGGAGAGGAGAGGAGACTCAAGGCGAGGAGACTCGAGGAGAGGAGACTCGAGGAGAGGAGAGGAGACTCGAGGAGGCTCAAGGAGAGGAGAGAAAAAGCTTTTCTTTTTCCCAGAAGAAAAGGTAAAAACAAAAATACGTGTTCCCATGTTTTATGCATTAAGATGGAAAGACTTCTCTGACCATCTTCATCTTTCATCATCTAGCCTCAAAATCTTCTGATGGAAAAATGTCTGATACACAGTCAACAATTTCCTTTACCTGCCATTGAGCTAGGACCCATGACCCAAGGCCCAGAGGTAATTATGCTGTTCCCTGCTCTTTGAAGTATCATCACTTAAGAGCTGATAACAGCCCTGATCAAGATATAGCTATAGAGAGTAATTGAAATTTATAGGGTTTGAGAATGAATTCTGAAATTAAATATCCAGAATTTTAAAAAAATAGAGAATAGCTTTGATTGAGTAGCTTTTGGGTTTTTTTTTTACTAGAAACAGAAATATAAGTTATAAATAAATCTTTGTAAACTATGGGTGAAGGAAAAGGGAAAATTTTGATGACTTAGTCCCCACTTTAGGGTATCCTGAAATACTGATATTCTTGTTGTATCCCACAGAGGATCTACTGGAAGAACACAATTCTCTTGTTCTTGCACTTTTTCTAGTTCATGTCTATATGAGAGAAGCTGGACATTTAAGTCAATTCTTCCTTCCAGCATGGAAGATACCCTTAGAGCCCAGGATAGTAAAAAAAACACTACTACTGAGAGTGCTTTCCCTATATACAAGACTCAAAGTGTATCAGTGTTAACAGTCACACCAAAATAGCTTATAAAGTCATATTTTAAAGCCGAGAAAGACTAATATGGTCCCCCATAAACTACAGCACTTAACGCTTTTCAGCAGCCCTACCTGATCCTTCAACCTCATAGTAAAATTTGTAGTTGATTAGTCATTCTATGCAAAAAATTATTTTGACCTAGCTCTTTTATACTATATATTGATATGGGCTTTTTTATATGGTATCTTTATGATATTAATAAGCATATGACTTGTCCTGGTGACTGAGAGATCACACAGATTTTGCACTTTTTAAGACACATTTACAAATGATTCAGTAAAAAAATAATGACAGTGTATTTTGTTATTGTCTTTCACAGTTAACTTTTAATTTGTCAGTTACTTTTCAATAGGTGGAAGGTCCTTCAATCTTTTAACAATGCCCGTAAACATTTTATCGATTTAATTGCATTCAATGTCACTAAAAAAAAATAGCTCTCAATTATCATTAGATAACAAGCAAAACACTATGCATACAGCATCCCACTGGCCACAGAAAATGGAGTGTTTTCCTTAACCTACTATGTGTTATTCATTAGGTCTCACAAAAAGAAAAATGATATTATTGATTTGATAGCATGATTGATTTGAAAGCCAGGGGACTAAACAAGTTCCTGGAGTGCTGTGTACTCTTAACCTTTTTATACTGTGGATAGCTGCAGAAAAGCTTTTTCCCATTGGGCTTCTTTCATCTGGCAAAACATTAATTTTGAAATCAATCTATATCTAGTTTGGGGTTTTTTTCAGCTACTACTTACAAAATATATAATGGATATTTTCCTGCAATTTAGGTGAGCTACAAAACCATAACTAAAGAAACCATTTGAAAATTTTGCTCTCCTTTTCAATAGTCCTCTTTTATGCTAGGCTGTCAGGTAAATTGTAGAAATTAGCATCCCGGAAAATACATGAAGCACAAAAAAGACTTTTAATCTGGTATCTACTACTGTGTCAACCATCTGTTGACAATGTATAGTTGCCTTAAAAGAAGTTATATTTAGAGTGCTGACAACCTTGAGTGGATTTATGTTACAAATAGGGTCATAATGCAGATGAAATTTGCCTGTTTGTTCTAAGATATATTTGAAGCATTTTGACCAACACAAGAATGTGCAAGGGAAATGCAAATACATTGTATTGCTTGAGTTTGCAAATCATTACATCTTAGACCATTAATGTTCAGTATTCCATTAATATTCTTTTAACCTAAGAAGGGTCATATACAGCTAATTTCAAAAGGATACTCAGTTTTAAAATTAGAACCTGCATCAAACATCTAGAACTTCATAAACAGGACAAAGTATTCTCCAATGGACATCAGTGTAAATTATGCCTTCAGTTGGAGTCAGAAAGCCACAAGGTCAAAGAATATGAGCCTTCAATCTTTATCAGCACAGACCTTCAGATGCACCCCAGTGACACTTCATTCATTCCTGGACAGCTAAACAAGGCCAAGGTCTATACTGCTGTTGATAAATGAACTAACTGCCTTTAAGCTAATTTGTGTATATTTGATCACTGATTTACTAGTGCAGTGTAGATGCTTAGATATATATACGACCAGCATTAACAAGCAGATACCTGTTATCATTTGCAGAGCAGACACAGCCTGCTTCAGCTGTAACAGCCTACCTGTCACCAGCTGCAGCATGCAGAACAGCTCAGACACAAACACAACTCAAAACAGCTGCTCTAGACTGCTCTTCTGCCACAGGTGCTGTTTCTGATTGAAACTATTGGAAATTGACAGTGTACTCTGTAGCCAGGTTCATCCCTTTTTAAATTCTCTATTGACACAACTACAGCATTGGAGACTCTTTTGTGCCTTCTTGTGGGACAAAGCCTTAGGCTGGACGCACCTGAAGAATTCCACATATCTGCAAAGTGTTTTACCTCTCGTATACTTGGCTAAAAATTAAGAAAAAAGCCACCAATTAAGTAAATACAGGAAAAAGTACAATCCTAAACAAGGCTTTTTGGGGAATATGAAGCTTCATCAGACATCAGAAAAAAAATGATCTACCACTTTTATTTGTAGGGTTTCAGTTAAGAGTAGTGTTGAAAACATAAGAAGACAGTGATAACCATGAGTACACGGATACACAATTCTTGCTATAATTGAATATAGCATTGGTGTTTTGTCACACATTTGTTGCAATTTTCTTAGCACTTTATTGCTTCTGAGTGAGGTTAAAGTGATCCATTAAATCTCTGAATACTTATATTTTGGTCTAACTGAGAAGCATCAGCCAGGCTACTCTTCTATAAGGTACTTTTATTTTTTCCCCAGTTTCAAAAAAGACATCTCTTAGCACTGAATTTTTATCTTTGAATTTACTCTTTTTGGATTTTGTTAGACCCCAAATGATATGCAATTCATTATGTTTTTACTCAACTAATCACTAAATATAATCTCCTAAAGCATGATAATTTCATAATTTGCCAATCCATCCTTTAGGCATTTTAGAAATCTGCATCATAGCAAACACCTTGATTTTTATTATTTTTTAAAGCTTTTTTTTTTTTTTTTAAATAGAAATCATAGAATGATAAAATACACTAAACTGAAAAGGACCCATCAGGTTCATCTAATCCAACTCTTGGCCCTGCACAGATGTTGCAGTGTGTGTTTTGCTGATATTTCATACTTTCAATTGTTAATGGTTCGTCTTTGTGTTCCCCCACATTCTCCCCTGCTTGGTTTGTTCCTAAGTCACACCCTCCCTTTGTTATAGACTGCTCTGTGTCAAATCCCCTGAATGCCAACTCCAGTTGTTCCCTTTTAAGGTATTTCTCCACCCCTTGTTCCAATACCCTCCCTGTCAATTCTCCCTTGACCTAATCCTGTAAGTGTCCAACCCCCTGGGTGTGTCAGGGTGTCACCCAAACCTTGAGGCCCCACTGGGGCATGTGACCTCCCTTCTCCTCCCATCTGCCTTGGTTGGTTTTTGCACAGGATTGATATTCCCCTCACTCCGCCCCTGTTGTTCCCCCATTGGTTGTTCAGTTGTATCCACCCCCAATTCTGTTGCTGTATAAAACTCCCCACACAATAGCCCTTCTCAGTATTCTGTCTCTGTCTCCTCCTGGGAATAAAGCCCTGTGGAACTGCACACAGCAGGCTCCTCTCTGGTCCTTGCTCCGCTCCTCGACAGGGCACCAGCTCTAGGATAACGCCCGTGTGCGTTCTGGCTGCGCCCTGGGTTGCACTGTTCCCTGGGGACAGTCCCTCCTGACCGTGGCGTCTGGAGCTAGCCAGGGCTGACAAAATTGGTCTCAGCATGTCACAGACATCTCAAAGATCACACCAAATGCCTGAGAGTTTCACCCAAATTCTTCTTGAAATCTGACAGGCTTGGTGCTGTGACCACTTCTCTGGGGTGCCTTGTTCCATCTCTCTTGGTGTAACACATTTTTCTGATACTTAGCCTAAACATCCCCCAACTCAATTTCATGCCATTCCCTTGAGTTCTGTCACTGGTCATGAGTAAAAAAAAATGAAATTGTAAAAAAAATTCATGTCCTTTACCTTTAATTATTCAGTATTTTAGTCAAAGCATGGAAGGATGATGGTAAACTAGGGAGAAAGAATACACAAGGTAAGGAGGCAGACCCATCAAACTGGACTGGAATACAGATGTTTGCATACTTTAACTGTCACACACTTCACAAAAACTTACCTAGATCTGGATCCAAATTCTCCAGCTCAATGTCTTTTTTTTTTTTTTTTTCCCCATGACTTCAAAAAAATCTTTCTAATGTAAAAAAATTCTGGTGTGATAACAATGCTCCACCTAGTGGAAATAAAACTTTTTGGCTTTTACTCAGAGAACTCATCTATCAGTACCTAAGCAGTCACTTTTTCCTCTGATAAGTAACTCAGGATACTGTACTGTGTGAAAAAATGCTAACAGGGCTATCACAGTATGGTGCCAACTTAAGAACACAAAATATTGTCATTTTATAATATAACAGCAAACAAAAAACAAACCTCTTGAGAATTATGATTCTATCATTAATTTATTCGTTATGAAAAATCAATCAGTGTACTATCCATGGGAATAAACCTGCAGTACATAGTGTCCTGCTACCTATGGGGATTGTGCATTCTTAAAATCAGTGCCAGGCTTACAAATATTTTGATAAATCACAAAGAACAATCATGACATCCCAACATTTCTTACTGCATTACCAGAGTGTCTTAGCGCTACAAATAGCCAATATGAGAAGCACACCGAATAAATGACGCAGTTTTATACATGGCAGAAACATTTTTAGTCATAGAGAGGACAAACATCAGAAGGAATTTGTGATACTTTCCTCCTCCACAACACCTCATGTTCCTATGGTCTTTTACTGATATATAAGGAGATGCTAAAACCAAACTAAAAATTAAGTTAAGCATCTGTAGATCGTTATAATGTGTAAATATGCATGTCCACATATATCAACACACTCCATAATGCAAATCCTGGACAGATACAGGTCTAGGATTTGTTCTTATGCAGTAATTTGTTTCCAGGCAATGCTTAAACAACCCATAAATTACATGAGTTTAAGACAACTGAGATAAAGAAACAGAAGTCTGTAGGGTTATTCAAAACTTCTCTAAGATAATATATTTAATTTCAATTTACTCAGAAACTGCTTTTATGTCTTTACTTCTCATGCTCCAGAATCTGTCCTCTGTCCCTTCAACATTCTCTTTTTCGAGATGTTATATCAGTACAATTCACTAGTTGAGTAGAGACAATATTTACCAAAAATTAATATGACAAGGGTTTTTGAGGCAGAACTTTAATTCTCATTAATAATATTTCTATTTTAAGTTCAAATTACATCTGTTTTCTTCAATCAAATTAACTGTCATTAATATTAGTCATGTAACTTAACTTGAAGTTGACACAAACCTGCTGTGGGACTCCACAGCAAAGAGGATTTGAGTCTTCATAGAGAAATATGCAGGGAGAATCAGCAAGAAGAAAGGTAGGAATGAATTTAAAGAGCACTACTTTCTTTGCCCTAAGTCCTCATGAATATATGCTTAGTATGCTGGAGGGGTGAAGTAGCCTGCAGCTTTCTGAAATATCCCCATTGAGAGACACCACTGTTATTACACAGCATGCCAACTATGTGGTTAATAATTACTTTTGCTCTGAGGCCACTGGTGTGGATTTCTACTTGTTCCAAAGAAGAATGTTGCTAAAAAAGTTACCCAGTGCTAATGGAAAGGCAGACAGTTTATTAATATGAATGTAGTACTATTCTGGCTCACAAGGTAGGCAACAAAATAAAACATATTAATCTAATTTGTTGGTATAAATACATTTCAGTAAGATTAAAAAATTAGAGCAAAAATTGCACAAGCCTCTTTGAGCAATTTGTCCTTTTAGAAATATGGTAAATATAACCTTGTAATTTCTTTCATACTGCATTCCTAATTGTCCTCACTCAAAGATTCTGGAGATTTAAAGGTCATATAATTATCTTTCAAAAAAAGATGAACAACAGATGTGAAAGCATATGATTTCACATTATCAAAACCTAGATGTAGATTAATAATGAAATACCTATTTTCTCAGAGATACTGATTTCCTCTATACTGACCACTCTGTACAAAGAAACCTTTTTATCACCTTTTATCTCCTCAGAAAATGTCTCTTTTTTCACTGTGAAACAAGGAAGGTAAATTATTAAATAGGCCATTTGACACAGAAACATTTGCAATTTTAATCTAACATCACAGTAAATGAGTGGTATTTCTTAAGATAGTTCCTTAGTATCTTTAGGTATGTATATTAACTCCTGCCAAGAAGTAGTTATACAGTCTCTTAATCAAAGACTTTTAATAGCTTGCTGTTCTGGTTTGAGAAGCAAAACCAGTGAGACACTCAAAGTCAGAAATACAATTTATTAGGAAAAGGGAAAATAATACAAAAAGGAAACAAAATACATGCAATAAGGAAAAAGAAAACCACTGTCAGAGTCAGTGACACTTGCCACTTAATTTTTTTTTTATATTAGTCTACTTTTGAGTTTTAGTAGGCTTTTTTGCTTTACTATTTCTAGTCAATTTTGCCTGTAGCCTAACTGAACATAGTTTTCAAAAATATTTAGATGAAATTGAGGAAAGAAAGGAATAAACAATGCAATGTATGTTCCTAAATTACACAGGTGCTTGTGAATGTCTTCCCCTATCATCATATCACAACCAGTGATGAGAGTAGTAGATACATCTATTGAAAGACTTCAGAATTATACATATATGTTGTTGTTTAAAAGTCATTTTTTAAGAGGTACTTCTGTTAAGACAATAAAGCAAGAATCCTGCATGCAAACTAATGATGATCGGTCTCCTTCAAGTAAAGTTTTCACTGAAGGCAATGCTTCATATTGTTTTATCCATTTTTTATGCTCCCAGGCATGGTGGCCAGGCAATAATTGAGAGCTAGACAGCCTGCTACATTACAGTGGCACAGAGAAGAGGAAAGTAATTCCTGCTGGGAATTTTTGTGCTGAATGGCTCTTAACTCTAAACATGCTGGTAATCACTTGTTTCCTGATGACTCCAAAGAATCAGACTGAAATGCTGTTTTTTGCTCTGTCCAGTAGTCCCAGCAACTGGTGCAACCCAATTGCATGAGTTTCTTCTTGGTTACCTTTTGTGTTTTCCTCTAGTAATGTTGCTGGAGGTCTTCTGAGCGGTCTCCCTTGCCACAGATATCCTGCTCTGACCACAGCTTCCTGTGAGTTGACTGCTCAGGAGGGATGGGCTTCCCTCAGATGCACTCCAGATTTCAGTGTCACAGGCAGAGATCACATCAGCAAAGAGTGGAGAGAGGAGTGGGGCACAAGAAAAAAAAAAGCAGATTCCCTTTACCGTAGGAAAACTGTGAACTTCACTTGTGCAAGCTTCTTTCTGGCATCCTTCAGTACCAGCTCTCAGCAAGTAAGAACAGCAGCAGCAAACCTCAGGTCCCCAGTTCACATGGCACTACTTCATGCATTACATGGATGTTACATGAATCAGATCTTTATTCAGCCTGGAGAAGAGGAGAATGAGGGGAGACTTCATTGCAAGTTATAACTTCCTTATGAGTGGAAGAGGAGGAACAGAGGAACTCCTCTCTGTGGTTACCAGTGACAGGACTCAAGGCATGAAGTTGTGTCAGAGGAGGCTTAGTTTGGATTTTGGGAAAAGATTCTTCACCCAGAGGGTAGCTGAGCCCTGGAATAGGCTCCCCAGGGAAGTGGTTACAGCATCAGCCTGGCAGAGTTCAAGCATCTGGACAATGCTCTCAGGCACATGGTGTGACTCTTTGGGATAGTGCTGTGCAGGGCCAGAAGTTGGACTTGATGATCCTTGTGGGCCCTTTCCAACTCAGCTTATTCTGTGATTCTGCAATACAGTGCTGTCATACTGGTGAAGATGGTGACCATTGGAATTAGTACCACTTTTGGCTCCCTGCTACAACCTAAATCCAAGATTTTCCCTCTGAACTCTATTTTATACCTATGTTCTAGGCAAAGTATATTTTTCTGTATAAATCAGAAGAATGAAAATGATGTATGACTTTTTTTCTTCTTAATTCTTCTACATTCAGCAGGAGAGCTAGGTAATTATAATGGGAAACACTCAAAAGGCATAACCAAAGACACCAGATGTCCCTTAATTGCCCAGTTTTCTTGGCAGTAGACATTGTTTCTGGTACATGTGAAAATATCTTCCTACAATTTAAAGAGCTGTAAACTCTTCATTTTGCTTGTATTGATTGAAAATGAGCATCTGGAAAACAGAAGATGACAAAAATCTTACTTTCAAAATAGCTTGAAAGCTAATCTATGAAAAACATTACTCTTATGACCTGTTTATAAAGCTAGAAAAGACAGCAGAGAAGTGAGCTCAACCCGCAAGTAGAGAATACCTCTGATGAAGAAAGCTGAGGGAAAAGGCATTTTCCATACTGTTACCTTCATGTAACATGACACACATGACAGTCTTGAAGAATGATTGCTTGGACACTAGCTGTTTCAAATTACTTGCTCTAAACATTCAGTACACCTCTTGAGTGAAGTAAGTTTCATTCTGCCCCTGACTAATTTTATGGATTGAGAGGAATTAATTGATTACATGGGTACCATATTGATCTGTCTGCTGCCATGGGTAATGATTTTTATTGTGTCTTTTTATGTTAAATACTTTTGACTAATTGGGCATCACTTGAGTAGGTTTGGTGAAGCGCTTCACTTATTATTGTATTTCAACTAAATATTTTATCTTTCCCTATCTCTAAATTTTAGTGGATAAAAGTAAGACCTTTAAAAAACAGAAAAGTTCAGTAAAGTAAGCCATTTAAGAAGAGTAGCTAACTGGAATGGGCATATAAAAATCACAATGATTTGCAAACCAAAACGAAAATAAAACCATAGTTCTAAATAAAAAAAAAAAAAAAAAGTTAAATGAACACCCTACAGGCACTCACTATGAATTTTGTGAAGAAGCAACAACAAAAACAAAACCAAACACAAAGACTTTGGAGAAATCAGCAATGATTTTCAGTTTTGCTATCTGGATTTCCATCTTGTCATGTTTTCCTCTTCTTCTCTCTGTACTACAATGTAGACAAGGAACATGTCCTATGTTTCCTCTTCTTGCAGTTTACTGTGGATTAGAAAATTGTTAATTGTGTCTGCATAATTCTCGATGAAAGATCATGAGTCTGCTGTGAGAATAAGGCCTAACTTTATGCACTTTCTTCAATTCAGCCATATACTGAAGAAATGCTATAAAACTCAGTTTTTTCCCAAAGTAAAGTTAGTCTCTCAAAGCTTTCCCTGATCTTTGCCAATGCCTCTTCCCAGCTGCCATGACAATTCCTAGAATTCAGTATTTTTTTTATGTCGGTCCATCCAGATGCTGTCCAGAAGAAGCTCAACTTTCAACCACTAAGGCACAATTTCCATCTTCCCACCTGCTCTTTGGCAGCTGTCTGCATTTTATTCATTTCTCCAAGACATCAGTGTATTTTATCTCCCTATATTGTATTAGATCATATCCTTTATAATTCACTCGCACTTCAGGTAGAAAACTTCTCAAGCTTCAGACCTTATTGATAATCAAACATGACATAAGGATTTACCAGGAATTCATTAGGCAGGTTATGTGTTTAGATCTTTCTATTGATGAAGCTATGAAAGATGAGAGATACTTAATATTCGTGCAGTTTCCCTTGTTTATTTTACTTTATTTATATAAATACATTTTGGATATGCTTTGTAAAATTTAACACATGTTGTACATGTATTATGCATGCATTTAGAATGCTAGGCAGAATTTATGGCAAAACTGTCTACTAAATACAGTAATATGATAAGAAAATTTACAGTAGCAGAAGATGCATTTACAATTATGGGTATAGTTATTATTGCTAACTTGGTCTGTATGCCCTGAGATTGTAATTACTATCATACATTATTTATTTTTTGTTACTGTTATGAACTTTGAATAGATAACTTTACTACTATTTACACCATTTTATTTGGCCATTATATTTTTTTTGCTTTACTACTCTTTATTGCTATTGCCATGTTGCAAATAAATTGCATTGTAAAGATCTTCATTATCAGTGAAAATTTCAAGGAAACAATGTCAAAAAAAATCATAAACTGCCCTTGCTAACTAATATATATGCTGAAAAAAAAAAATTAAAAAAAATATACTCAAATCAGATGCCAAACCTTCTCCAACTTTGCCAGAATAATCTAGCAACCTGTGGGTATTTTCCAGGCCACGTCAAAGAGAGAATTAATAGTTATCTGATTGCATCCTTTGAGATAATTGTTTAATAAGAAGCAATGATCATGCATCAGACTCTTATCCCTTACAAAAGATATAGATCCTTTTTCTGTTTGCTTGATTTTGGTTTGGGTTTTGTTTTGGATTCTGGTTGGTTTTGTTTCCTTTCTTTTTAATTAAGGCCAACTCGTTATAGAATTTGCCTTTTATTTGACAAAATATATGTCTTTTCTGATTTGGGTTGATATTTCGAGTACTTCTTTCCATCTTTCTGGTCTAATAATTTATTTTTGTTTCCTACCAATAACAGATGGTGCTCAAGGACTGTTCACACTCTCCTTTCCAGAACTATCCTACAAATTGTTTTTCTTTGATCTATTGCACCATGGGAAATTTGTTTTGCATAAAGTACTTTCTAGTTGCTCCCAAATCCCCATTTCAAGTGTCCTCTTAGGTATTAGTTTTCTCAGATTCACAAGTCTACTCTAATATGCATGCTACCTTTAAGCATTTTAAATGTCTGTTCATATAATTAAGCAAATATCTGGCAATGTCTATGCATCACAGCAGCAATAAATTATGGAAAAAACTCATTTAAGAGAGTGGTAAAGAACCTGATAGCCTTGTAAATGGCTGGTTTGGTGGATGCATGGAAAGCAGTGGGTGTTGATTATATTGACTCTAGTTCACCTTTTAAAAAAATTTCCCTATAACATATTCATTAATAAACTAATGAATTTCAGATCATGTGGAAGAACATTTATGTGCAATGAAAGCTGACAGAACTGCTGCTGCCAGAGGGTTATGATCAGTAGCATGAAGTCATTAACAGCAAACCCCAGGGAATGATAGTAGGGCTGATTTATTTATCAATTTCCCTTATGATCTGGGTCATGGGACCCAGTGTATCCTCAACAAGGTGATGCAAAACTGGAGGGAAGCATGATAAACCATCATTCAGAGGGACCTCAGCACATTGAAGAAATGGGCCAACAGGAATATCAAAAAGTTCAAGCAACAGAAGTTCAAACTGCTGCATGTGGGGAGCAGAGAGTCACAGAAGTGGGGGCACAAGTATCATCCAGCCAGGAATCACCTTTCCTGAGAGGCACTTGTGGCCCTGCTGGAAGTTGAGTTGAACATGAGCCAGCAATGTGCCTTTGCAACAAAGAAGCATACAATTTAGCATCAACCCAGGACAAAGGGCAATAACAACATGGGCTGCAGTAGGAAGAGCCCTGCCAGCAAGTCGAGGGAGGTGATCCTTCCCCACTGCTCAACCCTGCTGATGCATTTGGAGCACTGTTTCCTGTGCTGGGCTTCCCAATAAGACAATTGGATGTATTGGAGCATGTCCAGCACAAGGCTGCAAAAATCATTAAGGGACTGAGGCGTTTGACACATGAGGACATAGTGAGAGTGCTGTTCAGTCTGTAGACGAGAAAGTTCAGGAAGATCTTATCAACGTGTATAAATGTCTGAGAGGGAGAGTAGAGACGACAGTGTCACACTTCTCAGGAGCACCCAGTGACTGGTCAAAAAGGAATGGGAAAAAATTGAAATAAAAGAAATTGCATTTAAACATAAGAAGAAGCTTTTATTTCTTTTATTTTATTTCTTTTTTTTAATTTTAATGTGATGATGGCTAAACACTGGAACAAGATACATAGAAGTTCTTGGAGTGTCTATACTTGGGGATATTCAAAACCCAACTGACAGTGCTGGTCAACTTGCTTTAGTGCAGAGAGTAAGAGGCGTTATTGAAATAAAAAATCTGCCATTAAACTTTACTCATTCTATGGCATTAGAGAAATGAAATTTAACTCATAATTGAGAGTATTTTCTTAACATCTAAAGCCTCTAGTAGAAAACAGATTCGGTGTCCCATATCTCAATAGGTGTGCAAATTGTACCTGTATTTGTAGATACTAAAGTGATCAGACGTTGCCCTCTGACTTAGGTTAGAGGTTAAATATCATAAGATTCAGGCCAAGTTGAAAGGCTTCTAGAATCCATATGCCTTTTAAGCTGTCAAATAAACATATTCCATTTTCAGCTGAGTGACTGTGCTTCCTGTGTATCTGGGTAAGATGCAATGATATGAAAGGCATACAGTTGAATTTTAACGTATCAAAAATCTGTCACTCACTTTATTCTGATGCTTAGAAATCCTTCTGACTGCAATTCATTTTAATATCTAAGTGAAATAGTCAATTTTCTGTCTCCTGCTATTTGTCCCTTCTGCATTTTCTTTTGCAACTTTACAATAGACTTTCATAAACAAAACTGCACATGACAGAAGAAGAAAATAAATATAAACTTACATAATTTATGCACTGTTACACACCAGCACTAAAGCACACGCTGAATTAAGCTGTGAATTAATCTAATTTCAAAAGAGTTTCAGTATTTTAATTTCCTAGAATTTTCCCCTCTTTATCAACTCATTAAATCTTAGACTACATGACATCTGAAAATGATGAGGGATTTAAAACCTAAAAGCATATCCTATTTGTTCCTATATAGGCGTTTGAAACATACTATAAAGTGTTTTGTCGAATCTTTTCTGCTTATGTAACTCAAAAACAGCTGGGAAAACTAATGTCATGTCTTCCATAATATTACTTCTCTAGAAGAATCTAAGCATTTAATATTATATTTGAAATTCTTTGAAAAAAAGAAGAGATTTCATAGTGTTTAAAGAAACTGAGTGTTTGTCATTTATCTTCCTAATGGGATCAAGCAATGATGTAAACGTTTCTCCTGTTTCAGCACCTGTTTTGCATTCCACTAATTAAAAGGCTTTTCTTAGTCTACACAAACAAAATTCCCAGTGTGCAAATCTCACTAATATTCTGTATTTCTACAGACAGCAACCACAACCAAATTTTTTCTGTCTTTTTTTTTTCTAGACACAGTCTCTTCAGGGCAGCCAAGTGCTGAATACTGGACCTCCAAAAAGAGAGCATTTTACATATGATTTGGCATCCCAAAACCGATACAAGTAAATGGAAAGTGGGAGAAAGGGACAGAACATTCTAGTATGCATATTTTATTGTCACCAGAGGTTTTTTTTGTTCTTTCTGAAGTTTTGATGTTTAATTATTTACTCTGTCTCCAAGACCTGCCAGCTTAAATTCATTATAGTAAAGCTATCCAGTTGAAAGGATGTGTGTATAAAAGTCTTCATAGAAACGTTTAAAAAGTTTTCTAAGAATTCCAGAAACACATTCTAGCAAAAAAATCCTAAGTTAATATATAGAAATTTTATGTAGTAGAGAGTTTAGTTCACACACTTCAAAAAAGATGGAATTCAGTTGTGACTTTTAATTTACAAGGAATATAATTTTCTCAAAATGAATTTTAATGAAAATTTTATACTCTACTGTGACCTCTGCATACATATACCCTGAACATATATTATTCACTTACTATAGGTCCTTTTCAAATATGTCCCACTTAATTAATTCACCAATATATCATACATAAAGTACTGAGTATTGTAAGGCCATTATCCACAGAAATAAAACACAAACAGCATACAAAGTACTTTATTTTTAATATTTTTAAGCTGAATAGTTCCATCAAGATTGCTTTTTAATTTTTCATTGGGATTCACTTAAAAATTTTTTTTAGATCTGCGAACTACATTGAAGAACTTTCAAAGTATTAAAACTTACTTACTGTCTCATTAAAGTTAAAATGTTTTTAATGGCCATAAAATTGTTTCTCAGAATAGGAATATAGGATTTAGCTTTCAATTTTGCCATAGTCGTCATCAAGATATATTATCACCGTGTCACTCATATTCTTCTGTATAAATTATAGATATTACGTGTGTGTGTGTATAAAACGAATGCAGTATTTTAGAGTTTAATAAAAAAACCTTTATAACATCACTGTAAGGCAGCAATTGGAATGACTCATTATGTACATTAGTTTATAAAAAATGCAAAGACCTGAAGGAGTCTTTGAAGGTTGTGTAATACTACATTGAAACAGAGGAAGATTCAACTTGAGTTTCCTTTGTCTTTACATAGACATGAAAGCATAGAACCATGATTTATTTATTTGTATTGGTGCCTAGGGTTTCCAACCATGAATGAAGGCTCTATTGTGTCAGGTAATAATCAAACACAGAGCTGGTCCTCACCTCACACATGGAATAGAATAGCATAGCATAGCGTAGCATAGCATAGCATAGCATAGCATAGCGTAGCATAGCATAGCATAGCATAGCATAGCATAGCATAGCATAGCATAGCATAGCATAGAATGTAGCATTTTGGTTGGTAAGGATTTCTATGGTAAACTAGGCCAACTGCCTAACCACTTCAGGACTGACCAAAGATTAAAGGATGGTGTCAAAGGCAATGGTCATCTGTCTAGGAAACCTGTTCCAGTGTTCAACCACCCTCCTTGTAAAAAAAGTGCTTCTTAATGTTCAGTCTAAACCTCTCCTGGGACAGCACTGAGTTACCATTCCACATATCCAGTGTCTGGATGCCAGGGAGAGTAACTTAGCATCTCCCTCATAGGTTCTAATAGAACATTCATTCCAGCCCTTTCACCAGCATTTTTACCCTGCTCTGGAGGTATTTAAGGACCAACACACCCTTTTTAAACTGGGGGGCCCAGAACAGCACACAGTACTCAAGGTGAGGCCACACCCAGTCTGAATACACTGGGATAATCACTTCTTTTGCCTGGCTGTGGTGCTGTGCCTGATGGCAGTGACAGTCCAGGACTGACTGGGCACACAGTGTTTGCCTTCTGGACCACCAGAACACACAATGCTAACTCAGACTGAGCTCTGTCAAACAATAGCCCCAGGTCCCTTTCTACAGGGCTGCTCTCCAGCTACTGTTCTCCTCATTTATATTTGTCTCCAGCCTTACTTCATCATAGATGCAGAATCTGGCATTTGGACTTGTTATATTTCATCCCGTTGATCATAACCCAATGCTCCAGTCTGTCAAGATCACTCTGCAAGGCCTCCTGCCTACCATTAGAGCATTTGCAGATGACACCAAATTGGGTGTGAAGGTGTACTCAGCACAAGTGAGGCCTCACATTGAATACT
The DNA here is from genome assembly GCA_013397245.1 of Thryothorus ludovicianus. Lineage (NCBI taxonomy): Eukaryota > Metazoa > Chordata > Aves > Passeriformes > Certhiidae > Thryothorus > Thryothorus ludovicianus. The sequence continues at coordinate 368,600 of VZTB01012203.1, read as the reverse complement.
GTGTCCAGTTTTGGGTCCCTCAATTTAGGAAGGTGTTAGGGCCTGATTTTTGAATTTATTAGAAATTCCTCTGACAGAAGTAAGGTGCAAATGAAACCATAATCCAAAGTCAACAGTGTGGATTTTATTTGATAGAAAATGTGTGTGTGAGAGAGAGAAAGAGAGAAGAAGGAAGAGAAAGAAATAGAAAAGAGGTGGGGGGACAGAAAGGCAGACAGATTAAAGAAAGTATCATCACTGTGGGTACCGATGGCATTGTGTTGATCCTCTCCAGCTGGTGTTCTTGATGGTGAGGGGTCTTCTTTCCCAAAAATGTAAAATACAATGGATTTGATATATACTCAGGCCAGGGTGGGAATGCCCAGATATCTTCCTTTAGAAAAGAGGTGAGTTTGGCACTGTCTCTTGCAAGAGTCTGGATTAGTTGCATCACTTTGCATCTTGTGTAGTCCTGTAGTTCAAGGCCACAAGAATGAGTCTGGGTAGCACTTATGGGGCTACTCAGCTGCCTCTGAGGTGAATGTCCCAAGGATGTGGCCTTCTCAGGGTGGGGACATTTACAACTGAGCCAGTTTGTGTAAAGGAGGATGGGTGTTCACTGCCTCTGACCAGAGGTTAGGCCACACACCCAAAACCTCCTCCATACTCCATCTGGGGGAGTCTGTAAATCTGCCCTCAGCAGAGGGGGCTGTGGGCTGTGGCATCCCCCACTCCAAACTCAGTTAGAGATGATTTTCAGCACAGCTGCTGGGTTTGACTTTCCTGTTTGGCATTCTTCTCCCTCAGCCTTGTTTGTTTTTTCCTAGATCTAAGATGATTGAATAATAGTGTCTTATCTTGTATTCCCTTAGGTAGCTTAACTCACAGTCCAAAGTTCCCCTTAGAAGGCATCTTCAGGGAGAGGAGGTCAGCAGCTGTAGCTTCTTTAAAAAGTTTTGCCATAATGGTCCAAAGTTCTTCATAAGAATAGTTAAGCTGCGAACCATAGTTACTGACAGAAGGACATTGAGATGCTGGAGCATGTCCAGAGAAGGGCACCAAGGGTGGTGAAGGGTCTGGAACACAAGTCTTGTGAGGAGCAGCTGAGAGAGCTGAGATTGTTTAGCCTGGAGAAAAGGAGGCTCAGGAGCAACCTTATCGCTCTCTACATCTGCTTGAAAGGAGGGGTAGACATGTGGGAGTTGGCCTCTTCTCTGAGGTAACCAGTGAGGACACAAGAGGACACAGTCTTAAGCCATGCCATGGGAGGTTTAGTCTGGGCATTAGGATGAAATTCTTCACAGAAAGGGTGATTTGTCATTGGAATGGGCTACCAGGGAGGTGGTAGAATCACCATCCCTGGAGGTGTTTAAAAAAAGACTGGCTATGTCTCAGTGTCATGGTCTAGTTGACAAAGGGTGATGTCAGGTCACGGGTCTTTTCCAACCTAATTGATTCTATGATTCTGTCCCTCAAGACAATCAATAGTACTTCCCAGTTTGGGATCATAAGGAAACTTGATAGTGGTACATTTGGCTCCTGCATCCAGATCACTGATAAAGAGATTGAACGGGACTGGCCCAGGAGCTGCACCCTGACAAACATGTCATGAGACAGATGTAGCTTAATTCACCACAGCCCTCTGAACTCTGCCCTTCAGAGAGTTCTTCACCCCCAGAGTCGGTTTTCTCCTCCCTGCTACATCAAACCCAGTTTGGCTGGGGAGCATCTTAATAAATGGGACAGGTATGATGGATGAGGCTCAGTGATGTTCTTTATTGGTGACCATGTGCTCTCTAGGCATTCACAGACCACATGGCCTGGAGCTGCTTCCAGAGAGCACCTGGTTCGGGCATCTGGATCCAAAGACCAGGAGGTGTGGCTAACTTGGCTAGCTGTAGGATTTTCCTGGGGACTACATATCCAATTGTAGCTATGGAGCAGGGGCTTGATCTTATAAATCTAAGGTTTCAGCCCCCTTCTCCGCAGGGTCGTAGGCCCACTTCTTAGTGTAAAGAATTTGGGCAAAATTGGCCTACTAGAGAGTATCATGAGCTCTCAGCAAGATTCTATAATGCATCAAACCCCTTCCTAACAGGCAAAACACCTATAAACATTACTTCCTCTTCATC
>VZTB01012203.1:332210-364390 GCA_013397245.1 Thryothorus ludovicianus | reverse complement strand
GGTGACATATATAATAGATGTATGTCAAATTATTTAAAGACAACTGTCCCTTTATGAACTCATATTTTTCTCCATAATTTTTCCAGGAACTCAGGTTAAATTAATGGCTCCATAGTTCCCTGAGTCTTCCCTCATACACTGTAGACTGGAATAAAAATGTGCAGCTTCCAGTCAGCAAGGATCTCCCCAGAATCCTGATTCTTTTGCGGAGACTATCAGTGTCCTGCCATGATATTTGCTTCAGAACTCTGTGAAGAATTCCATCAGGTCCCATGGGTTTGTGAATTTTCAGCTGATACAGCTGGTACCTTCCATTTTCAGTGTCCACAAATGAGAAGAATTTTCTTTCTTTTCCTTTTTCCTTAAAAGAGACATTTAGACAATTATCTTACCGTAAAAAAGCACTGTTGTATAGCTTTCACAACTCTATCTGTATTTTAAGAGCTCAAACACCAAAAGCAGAGAGTTTTTGTTTCTTTTCTTTTCCATACTATACCTGTTAGTTCCATAATTGTAGTATTATATGGGCAAATAAAAAAAAAAAACTGCAACTTTTTATTAGGATATACATATGCACAAATAAAACCTGCAACTTTTTATTAGGATATACATATGCACAAATAGTAATAAATGGTGCAAGAATTGCTATAGTTTTCTGCATAATGAAAAATTTGCTCAGGAAATTAAATTTATTATTTGATTTTAATTTACATAAGAAGTTATACAAATCCTTCAGTTCTAGTATAAGAAAAATATGACACTACCTATATTGTCTTTGTTTGGTGCACTCTGGGCTTGATGCAAACCATTTGAATGAAATTGAAAACCACTATTTTCCTGGGATTTTGTGGGCAGTGTAAATTATGTATCATTTTGCTCACTGCTTGCTCAAGCTGGAATAGATCTGGCACACTTTCAAAATTCATCCCATAGTGAGTATCATAATGAATTGCTCTACTTCTGCTCAAACTGCACTCAGTATTAATTTTAGTAATTTAAAATCTCAGACATGAGATGTTGTAAAGGGGAGGCTCAACAGTCATAGGTGTCATTTTTTATCTCATGCTCCATCTCAAACATTTGTTTTTGCTGGCCAGGAACTCATTAAGAACTGAATTATTGGAGTGGGAAAACAATCCTGATTGACTTCAGTGATGATGATACAGCAGCAGCCACCTGTAAAATACTGGCACCTGTACATAGTATTAAAATTTTATCCACTGGAGACTGTGTTTACCGAAGTGAAGCACATTGACATAGCATTTGACATTCATGCCACAATGATGACAGTGAAAGAAGACAGAAAGGCAAACAGATTGTATTTGACATCTTTCTCTATATGTAGTCAAATATAAAAACATTTGCCATCTATTTTAACTTTTTATTATCCACAGAGTTGAATAATATTGCAATCATTTGACTTTTTTTTTTTTTTGTACCTGGCTAGAAAGAGACAGAAAGATTAGGGAATAACTGAAGTTATCTCTGTTCTTAATATGTACTAAAATTTATTACATAATGTATCATAAAAAAACATACTATCTCTGAGAAGTATTTTTAGATGTGCACTTTCCTAAGAGCAAAAAAATAAGCCCCAGAGACTCTCTTCTCAATATCTCTCCTGCTTGTTACATCTCAGCCTCCAGAGTGACACTCAGGAGTCAGCAACTTTCCATTCAAGGATAATGTTTATACAATCTGCTGAGTCCTTTAGTCCCAAATTAAGGACAATGAAATTTATAGTCTACTGTGTGGTAAACAATTTATTTTCTTTTCTTGAAGATATACAGCATTTTGTTTAACTTCAGTTTAAACTTGTTTTCTCTATATGATTCCATAAATATAAAAAGTAATGAATCTGAATCGGATTTTTCTTTCTCCAGGATCAGTAAATACAGTGAAATGCAACTGAGTTTTTTAAAAGCAGCTGAGGCCTTGACTGTCATATTTTGGTCACTGAAATTTAAATAAACCTAAGTGGTCCTGGAAATACTGCTTTATGCTGGTAAAAAAAGGGGAAAATGTATGAAAGTCTGTCAAGGCTAAAAGTTAGGGAAATATCATGTTATTAAAGTACAATAGTTTCAATAGTTTTTTCATCTAAAAGCTTTTATTTGTATTTTTTATTTATGACTGTTAAATGACTTATTAATGTTGAAGACTTATGCAAACCACAGTATATGATTTTTCTGCTAACTAAAGATTTAATTTTTTGAAGGGAAGAAAGAAACACTAATGACAGTTTTTAAAGACCAAAAGTGCTTTGAGATGGAGATAGAATAAGTGAGTAGGAGTGCTTTGCTTCCATAAAAAGATTTGCAGAACAGATTGTTCAATTAATTAGCCACATATCTTGAAATCATGTGCCTTCAATATTTATTGACCACAGCTAGTAAATCATGTAATCATTGAGAACATCTGTACTTTCACCCTGCAAATGATCTCAAGGTTATATTTGTTATCATCCTGACATCAAACCTAGAAACACAGGCCCGTGGAGTGTACAGCTTCTTCATACCACAGGAAACAGTTCAGGATATCATTACTAATGTGCTGAGTGTCTGACAATGTTTCCAATGATATTCCACAGAGATTATTCTCTAGTAGGTTCGTAGAAACTGTCTCAGTTGAGCCAGTGGGGTCCAAAGGAGGTAAATGTGGGAACAGTCCGTATTGCCGAAACACGCTTTTGTCTAGTACAGAGTTAATTTTCTTCACAGAAGTTGATATGATGTCATGTTTTGGATTTGTGACCAAAACTATATTGATAACAATGGGATGTTTTAATCATTGCTGAGCAGTATTTGCACAGAGTCAAGCCTTTTCTGCTCCTCATACCACCTCACCAGAAAGAAGGCTGGGGATGCACAAGAAGTTGGGTGAGAACACATCCAGGACTGCTGATCCCAAAGGGGGAAATACATATCTCGTATCATATGATGGTCTCACAGCAATAAAAGCTGAGGAAAAGAGTAATCAAGGGGAATAAGGAAGTAGCATTCAGAGTTTTGATATTTCTCTTCCCAAGCCACCGTTAGGCATGTTGGATTACTGCTTTGCTAGAGATAGTTGAACACCTGCCTGCTGATAGGAAATAACGAATTAATTGTTTGTTTTGCTTTACTTGTGTGTGCAGCTTTTGCTTGTGTCATGGTTTGAGGCTGATTGGATGCCAGGCACCTGTGAAAGTCACTTGCTCACCTCCCTCTGAAGCTGGACAGAGGGGAGAAAGTATAATGAAGGGTTCACGAGTTGAGGTATGGACTAGGAGATACCTCACTAAACACCATCAAGAGCAAAACAGGCTTACCTTAGAGATATAAAGTAAATTTATTCCTAACAAAAGCTGATCAGGATAATGAGAAGTAAAATAAGCCCTTAAAAACACCTTCCCCCCACCTCTCTCTCCTTTCAAGCTCTATCACCTGTCTCTGTGGTGCAAGGAGAGAGGGAATGGGGGTTATGGTCAGTTCATCACCCATAGCTTCTCCTGTTGCTCAGGGAGAAGAGTCCTTCCTCTGCTGCACCCTGAGGTCCATCCAACAAGAGACAGTTCTCTTTTAACTTGTCCAAAGTGACTTCATTTCAAGAGCAGCAGCTCCCTGTGAACTGCTGCAATACGAATCCATCCCATGGGCAACAATGCTCCCAAAAGTGTTGTGGCTTGGGTCACTCTTCCATCGGATGCAGTCCCTCAAGGACAGACTGCTCCAGCCTGGGACCAGAGCCCCTCTTTCCACAGGTCTCCCAAAGAATCGCAGCCTCCTCTAGACATCCATGGGCTGCAGGTGAATATTTGCATCCCCCATGGACCTCCAATAGATGCCGGGGAACAGCTGCTTCACCATGGTCTGCACCATGGGCTGCAAAGGAATCTTACCTCTGGCATCTGAAGCATCTCCTCCCCCCATTCTTCAATGACTTTGGTGACTGCATGTTGCTGTACTCTCACATGTTCTCACTCTGCTCTTCTCTGACTGGGAAACTACAGCTGAGCCACAAACTTTGTTTTGATTTGTTCTTAAATTTATTATCACAGAGGGGTTACCACCATCTCTAATTGTCCAAGCTTTGTCCAGAGGCATGTCCACTTTCAGGAATCAGCTCTGCCGGACATGGTTGTAAGAGCCTGTTAACAAGAGAAAGGTTTCAAAAAGTGCTTCATCATTATGTCTGCTTATCATAATCACTCTAGAACTCCTGGAAACTATGTGCGGGGTGGACTGTGAGCAGCCCACCTTGAGGCCCATAAAAAGGAAGGCAAAACTGATGCAAAATGTGGAGGGGCAGAATCCATGACCTTCACCTTCCCTCCCCATTCCCTGCCATTGCCTGCTGAGAGACACCCTGAGAGCCTGGAGCTGACACTCCCCACTTGGAGGAAGAACCCTCAGAGCCTGAACTCCTGGGGCAGAGGTCACAATTCAACTGTTGAGCCCCTAAATCCCCACCCCGCTCCTGTGAGTGTGCCGGGGCGCAGCCACAACCATCAGGCACCGCTCCTGCATCCCGGGGGATGGATCGCTGCATCCCGGGGGATGGACTGCTGTGTCCGGGCCAAACTGTCCCCAAGATCGGAGAGGCAGTGAGACCCTTCAAACTGCAGAAAAAAAGGAAAAGGCAAAACTTCCTTCTTTCCCCACTATCCTGTCTCAACAGCAACAAAGGTAGCACAGAGTGGTGGTGCCCTATCCCATGCTTTTAAAAATAAACTTAGTTTTTTCTAACTTTTCTGTACTTCTCTCTGTCTTCATCTCTTCTACTATTAAAAAGAAAAGAGATACATAAAATTTTTGGCATTGTCAGGAAAACCCACAAATGCCAGAGGTTTATGTCCAAAAAGCAGATAGAGGAGTCCTACAACTTTATTCTAATAAAGGGAGTCTGCTAGGGCACAGTTCCATGACATTTTCTCTCTCTTGAGCCTCCTTTTAGCCTAATGGCCTCTTCCTTTCCCCATCAGCTGAGGTACCAGGAAGGCACAGCCTTCCCAAACCACCTACCTAACCCCCTTAAACCTACTATTTTACTTCAAAGTTCAGAAGATTGGGCTTGTGCAGACCTGTGTCTGTTTCAGGAGCCAAGCTGTCTGGGCTCTGCAACAAACCAGCTGCCCAAATTTAGCAGAGATATTAAGACCCATTTCAAAGCTGTTAATATCCATATCTTCACCCATAGAATTGTTTGTAAAGACATGAGCTTTCCTCTCAGTGTCAACATTTAATGTCATTGGTTTTTATCTCATTTTGGGGGGGAAATATTTCGAACTTTCAAAGTTCTTTCTGTTTTGCTCACAGAGAGTTAGTTCTCCTTACTCATTAAACCAGATCACAACAATGGTGGAAGCTTCCAGCAGCTTCTCACAGAAGTCACCTGTGTGGCTCCTCCACCACCATAAACCAGGCCGTGCAAAACCAGTGCAGCTTGCACTATTAAACTGCCTTAATCTCAACCCATAAACTTCCTCTCTTTTACCTTTCTGATTTTCTCCCCTGTCCCATCATGAGGGAGTGAGTAAGAGGTTGTGTGGGGCTCATTTGCCTACTAGGGCTGAGCCATGACAACCAGGAACACTAAGAACTGCTCCTGCACTCAACATTTTCCAAGTGTTTCTAGATCTAGTGTACTAGCTGGACATAACAGGTGCATATCAGTGAAAGATGAATGTCAGAAAATAAATGGAGAAAGTGATAACTCAGGCAGATGGCAATTCATAAATACGCAAAAAGGCAGCGACATATATTGAAAATAACAAACTAACTTACTGACTAAATAAATAAATAAGAGGAAATACTTCTGGTGGGACAAAAGATAAATTAAAGTAAGGTATTGAATTTTTAAGCTTCAAAATGAAAGTGAAATATTCAGCTCAAGGGGAAGAAACTGTAGTTGAAGAAGATGAAGTAGGTCTGATAGCAAGATGAGGATGGAACTGTTAGAGGCTTGCTAAAATTCTGATTGATGTCTAAGGAAGGTCTGAAAGTATAAAAATCCCTCAAGCTGTGTATCCAATTACCCTTCCCTACCTTATATTTAAGCCTTCTTACAAATTCAGTATTTGAATTCTGGCAAGTCGGTCTTCTTTTTTGAATGTTGTATTCTATTTTTTTTATTATTTAAAGCAGACAACTAAAAAAAAAAAAAAGTCTTCAGAAATATTTCTTTGGAAATAATTTCAAATTATTGAGCTATCTGTGGAAAATACTGTTGCTTTCTACAAATATTGACTTTTGAGAATTATAGCTCCATATATGCGTTATCTTTGGGGCAATTTTCATAGAAAGAACTCCAGACTTATAGGTACACTGCACAGCTTGCAAATGTCTAAGGAGGAACCATTCTGTCTGAGGAAGGTAAAATCATCACAGATTATTATATGTATGTTGTTTCAGTACCTATATTTAATTTAGTTTAAGCCTCACAGAATAAAATAAGTTGAGTTGATTTCACTCACACTTGTATAAACAGAATGTAAGTTTTCTGTGTGCTCAGATCTTCCTGTTTGGAGAAATTCAAATAGAAGTACAAGTCACAGACACGTAGAGGCAGATATGGTGCACTCAGTACAAGCTCAGGATTCAAGGCAATGTGAAAGTACAGCCTTTGCATTTTCAGGTATTTCATCATGGCTGTAATACTTGCATTTGCATTCTTCTAGAATGTTTCTTTTCTTTAGGCATTCTTTTGCGTAAACTCATCTTTATCATTAAACTTTTACTCCACACACGAGACTAAGATACCTGGGTTTGTTTTCAGCAGGAAGTTGTATGAAAGGCTCCATATGTCACCTCAAATAAACAAAAACTCTGACCTATCCTCTTTTCATTTTTTTTTTACTTTTTTTTTTTTTTTTTAATCCTCATAGGTATTCTGAGGTAATAAGCACTGAGAAGAAAATATCTCATGTTCCCAATTCTCTGGTAGTGATTTGCCCTCAGCTGGACTTTGGGTGACCACTCAAGTTGCTCAAGTTGTCACTCCCCTCCTCAAATGAACAGGGGAGAGAAAATAGAGTGGAAGGCTCATGGGTTGAAGGAGAGGGAGAGAACACTCACTGTTTGCTGTCACAGAAAAAGGAAAATTGATTGAGTTTTTATAGCAGTCAAATCAGGGTAGGGTAATGAGTGTTCCTAGGGATCTGTTGAATGGGGACAAATCCTAACTTTTCTCACTTCTTGCCTATTCAGCTTTTTTAGCTCTATGAAAAAGAATCCTAATGCTCTGGTGATATGTTTGTTGCTCTTTTAAGTTAATAAGTTTGTCGACTGTGCTCATTCTTCGTCTTACTTTTAGTAAATCATTCTGTTTATGAAGATGCAAGGTTATGCTGATTTTTGTTTGCCTCACCCAAGTCTACCATTTCTAATGCCAAAACAACAAAAGAATCTGTCTATTTCTATTTGCAGCTAGGATTTTTGAAAGACAGGAAAAGTAATAGTGTTCTCAATTTTCAATAGCTGATTTTCAGATACTTAATCTTCAGCACATCTGGAAAATAAAACAGAAACTCTACAGCTACCTTAAAACTGGTAACATGCAACTTTCTTCAGGAAACCACTTATCCTTCATAAAATCTTTTAAGGCAAGTTTTATTCTCATTGGGTTTTATTTTTTTATTCACACTTTTATTCAAGTGTGTTTACATCCATCGACGCAGTTTTGACATTGCTTGCCTTTTTGTCTGTATGTTTTTACACGTGCATGGGGTGTAAAATGTAATGTTATGTGTGTATGCCTATCATTAAAACACTGTTGTGAACAGCAAAAGCAAATGCTTAAGTCTCTGAGAAAGCACAATGGCAGGGACCACAAGATGAAGTCCCTGACTAGTCAAAAGCTTATTTGCACAGTACTTGAAGTCTGAGTGAAGAATTTTTCCTTTTCAATTCACTTGAATCATAAGCAATTGAAAAGAAAAATCTATAAAGGAACTGAGGACAAACCTGCATTTATAGTATTTGCATAACTAAAACACAGCAAAAGCTAGATCTAATAAAATATACTAAATTATTGCTAGAAAAAAGTGCAAAATGCATTATTTTAAACAACAAACCAAATAAATAAATAACAGAAAGCTGACAGCTTACATTATGGTGTGAAATTCAGCACATTTTTTCTACTAACATAATCACTTTTTCATTCAAATTAGTCCCACACTCTACAAAGCCTTTTTAATAATTACTGCTGTTTCTCATCATAAATTCCCTCAAGAGTTACAGCTACAGATTAAACTTAATATTCTCAGCTCTGTAGATATCATTTGACTACTCCCCCTCCTTCTCCCATCTCTTTCAAATGGTATATTGATTTACCATGATTGCTGACTTGGAATGGTCATGCGCATGGACTCCTTCATGTAGCACTCACGTAAATGCCATTTTCACTGTTCTTTGTAAAAACTTACTTCAATCAGTTAATTCCTTCTGATTCTAGGGGAAAAAAAACCCAACATAATTTCCCTTTTTAAAGTTTGGAGCTTTATGATGAGTGTCAGGATTTTGGTTTTCAAGATCTCACCAGAACTCCTATGATACCCACAGACAAAATTTGTAGTATCTAAAGACAGAAACTTTAAAAGACCACATACAAGTCAGGTGTGAGCACCAAACTTCAACGAGTATTTATCCTGCTTTAGCACCTTTGAAAATACTAGCTACAGTTTAAGAAAAATGCTAAAATAAATTCCAGCAGTGAACTAAAGAATGATGATGTCAGAGTCTTTTCTGAACTCACAAATGTGAAAATACAAAATGTCCTATTGAAAAGGACTGAATTTTTGGATTTAACATCTTCAGTTTACCTAGCTGGGTCATGTACAACCAGAGTGCAATATTATGATTATAATTCAGATAGGATTACTTTTTTTAGTATTACTGAAAGAACTCCCAAAACAGATTGATTACATGTGTGCTTAGTTTAGGGAGAGATTAAAATGTGGGATTTTACATGGTTTCCATTTTCCAAACTGTACTGTAATAAATACTTAGGAAGCAAAATAAATTCTTTTCAGTAGAATAAAGATTTGGACAGTCTTTTTGCTTCTTAATACAGATAGTGTATTACAAGTTGTGTTAATTGTTTTTTCATATACTGTTTATACATAGTGTCCTCTAACCATAAATCCATCTCTTGTATCACGTTTTCAAATCTAAGTTTCTAAGTTAATTTTTTCATCCCTTTAAGAGATTCCTGAAATGCATTTACATCGACAGTAAACAAGGCATATGAAGATTTTGCTCATTAAAAAAGGAAAATATTTGAGAACTATGTGCAAACTACCATGTGGTGTCAGAAGGTCCTAATTCAACAACTCTTTAGACAAAGCACTTTAGACATAAAACTTTGTTTTCACAAAACTAGTACAAGGGAAATAACTACTTAAATCTCCCAGTCTGCTGAATATCGCTTTAAAGACTATTCTCTGGCACCCTGGATAAACTCTAGATGAGATTCCTACATTGCATTAGAGATCTCACTTTAGGGGGTTGGTACTTACCTGTCATTTCCCTCCTGCTAACCGTGTCTTTATGGAGTAGGCCATTGGAAAAATTATAAACCCCAGTGTTTTAATACTTTGAGCACTGTTGGAGTTTTTGAATTTTGAAAATCCTAGAAATGAGGAACTGGCACAAGCTGATGACATAGATGATTTCATAAGGTAATGCTACACTGAGTACCACTGCTTTCATTCTCTGCTTAACCCTTCTAACTTTGTCATTCTACATTAAGTACTTCTGACAATTCTTAAAATTAAATGTTAAGATCCTGCCATGATCTAAACATCATTGCTTACTATTATATATTTCTTCCCATTCTATGACCTTCCTGGAAATCCTGAAGTTTTTCTTTGATACTTATTAATCTAAATATCTGTGAGCCTTTACAGGGTTCATCCCCATACTGGAGTTGCATGTCACGGAGGCAGCTTCCATTACAGCATCTCCATTCTCACATTCCTCAGTCCTATGTTGTGAGGCTCAGGAAAGTCAATGCCTTTACTTTTTCAGAAGCTAAGCAATGTGATGTGAGAAGAGGTAAAGAAGTTTTTAATGTTAGTTAGAAAGACATTTCTAAGGCTACAAGAAAATGTTTCTCTTTTTACCACTAAAGTTTGTTTTGTTTTTTTAATCTCCAGGAAAAATGTTCACTTTCTTGAATTTTCTTTTCAACTGCAGATATTTTTAGCCATTTTGTTGGCATTCACTACTCCCTGCACTTCTTTTATTTTAAACTTCTTCCCTGGATGACTGGATATTTTTAAATATTCCACACCTATACAGAAAACATAATGCTGCAATTATTTTTCAAATTATATATTTCACCAGTCCTTCAAGAATGACATGCATTTTTTATCACCTCGAGGCAGTTACTTACTTAAAACACTCAAATGTTTGTTGCTGAAATGCATCTGCATTTTTTATGTATTGTAGTACCTGAAGTCCAACTCTAAAGATATTTTTTTAAGATTTTAATCTAAAATAAAGATTTTTGGTATGTAATTATGATTTCTCCTAATAGCCAGAGAGGAGCTCAGGTGTATTATTCTTCAAGGTGTGATTATTTTCATTCATACTTTTTCTTGGTCAGTTGCCTGAATAGTTGTTAAGATAAAGGAGAGGGAGAATTTTAAATTTCTGGATCATGTTATATCTCTGCTCTGAATATTAAAGAAAGGTCATTGTTCACAGCAACGGCAGCTTTCTCACATGGTCTACTTTAATCCTTTCACACTTTTCAGTTTATTCAGATTTTACAATTAAGAACACAGCAACCAACTAAATTATATATAGGCATTCCAAAGAGAAAAAGTGTTTTTATTTTTTAACACGTAAGTTACACAGCTCCTGTGGGTTGACATCTATTTTGAGCTAGACTTTAAAACAATACCTTAAATAAGATATCAGCAAATAGTTAATTTTGTCTGTTTTCACAAAAACATAACAAACTACAGTAGAAAATGAAGACATCCAAGCCATATGCAAAAAAATTTATACACTGTGAATGACTGTGACATGGACCCAGACAGTCAGGGAATCTGAATCCTTTATTCAAAGAAATGAGCTGGTTTTATGCACTTTTTCAAGGCACAGTATTTCCTTACATGGTAATTCTGCCTACGTGATCTACCCCATGCTGCCACATCAGCAACAAACATTCTAGCTGTCCTTCTATGGAGTGTTCACATGTCTGACAGCTAAAACAAACATTCTATTTTCAATTTTTTTGATGGCTTGGTTATTGATTCCTGGGCTTTCATGTGTATATGCAGGCAAGCTTATACACACATAAAGGCAATAATTTGCTTTAAGGTGGCTTGTCCTTTTGATACACAAACATCCATAAATGGAACTCTCAAATGAAAAAAAATAGAACTTGTTTAAAGGTTGTATGTCATGTCTTCTTTTTAAATTTATTTAAAGAAACTCCATAAAACAAAAAACTATCCCAATCTACTTAGGTGAAAACTGATATTCTGTTAACCTACTTAAATGCAAAGTCAGAGAATAATAAGGCAGTAACTTGAAATTGTAAAAATGCAGTATGTTTTGGCACTTTTAAATAATCAGCTAATGTTTTTAGCTCAAAGTATTGTACATTTTCCTTGTAGTGACAACCTAATTAAGATGAAATTATTTGATTTGCTGTTTGGGATTAAATAACAAAAATAATCAAATTGTTCTTGACAAAATGCTGATGCAGTGGAGAAACACCTTATGTATTATTATTGGTACAGTTTTTTATTTTTTACTTTCGGATTAGTTTAACAGTGCATCAAGACGCCTTGATGACTTCAGGCCCAAAAATCTATCTCAGGGACAAAAATTTGTTTTTTGAGTTTAAGATACATTAATTTAAAATCAGAAAGACAGAACAGATGTAAAACTGGAATAAACTTTTATATAAAGCCAAAAAATTACTTTTTTTTCAAGTTGTTAGTGGCCTAGGTAATAAATTGTAAAAGAAAAGGTGCTAGATATTTTTTTACATTGTACTATAAAAAAAAAAAAAGATGGAAGGGCAATACAGTTTGCCCAAATATATACATTCTAATGGATTCCAAGTGTAAATTTATTAATCTCTCAAAATATATTATGACCCTCTCTGTGCTATCTAGTCAAAAGTAATATTTATTTTGGTCCTTAAGGGGTATAGTTTTATACCAAATAATGCTGCATGACATTATTATTCTTACTAATGCAATTTGGAACATCTGATATAAATCATCTCAGTTTGCCTGGGGTATAAATGCAAACCATATAATTCCTCTGAGTATAAAATGATAATACATACCTGCTGTTTGGGGATGAGTAGATCATATTCTATTTTTGGTAAATTTATAAAAAGTTTTGGAGAAACTTCTTTTATCACCTGCATAGCTGGAAGCATATGAGAAAATTCACCCTCTTTTTGGTGGGTTATTCAAAATTTGAGACAAACACTGATAAGAAACTGAATCCCCCTGGAATTGTTAAAGATGTTTTTCTGTTGTATCTTCTTCTTCCACAGTCCTGACAGTTCCCCTCCACTTTTTATTTTTACTTTTGATTCATGTTCTTAATTTGTAATTAGCGTCTGTCTGAGATCTTTTGTAGTAGCCACAACTGGATTGGCATGCAGTCACATGCAGTCACATCCAATGTTGCATGAAGATACCATACCCACTTACTACACTGATTCACTACACAGCAAGGAGTCAGAACAGAAGAAAAAGATAAGAAATTGAATCTGTTCTGAGTAAATCAGCAATCCTGTAACTAGTTGCCAAATTCAGTGATTCATGAGTAAATACGAAATATGAAGAGAATAATTTGATAAGTATCTTATGAAAATAAATCTCATCCATTAACTGTTGTTCTACTGCAATTATACAACAATAGGGTCAGTGAAATTTTGTTTCTAGTTAAAACAATTAAAAATATTGTGAGTTTGCCTTTAAAATATAGCCAAAGGCCTTTTCCAGCTTAAACCGCCCTTGTGAATGCAGTTACAGAGTCAGAATTATATGTCAAATAAATTGATCTGCATATAAAATAGTCTGTATTACAGCATCCAGCATCACTGCAAAAACCCCAGCACATATCTTCTATAGCAAAAAAAAAAAGTTGTTTCTTTTTCTTTTCTTTTTTTTTTTTCAGTCTGCTAAATGTATTCTGGCTGGTTTTCTTACAAAAATAATTAACAGTTCAATGAACAAGCCAAGAGGGGTTTTATATTAAAAACCTAGGGAGTTTAGAGGAAACACATCATTATATAAAATGCAAAACAGGCAGAGGACTCTCAAGCCCAGGAGTCTTTGAGTTTTAAGGTATTTAATAGCAGCTCTTGTTTCCTTAGTGGGTACTGGGAGATGGAACTCTTTGCTTTTCTCATGATCTAGTGCCAATTTATGGAATGCCTCCGGGTGACCTCTCTTTCAGATTATTACTAAACAAAAATGTCTATTTAAGCATTATTATCTTTTCTTAAGAAACTGTCATCCTCTTTTTCCTTTCAGAATTCATTATGGTCATGTCGCTATTATTTTTCTTGGCATTTGAATAGTTCCTAACTAATAGGTGTCTCTCACTATATATATATATATATATATAACCTTTTCAATGATCTGTAGCATTCAGAGAAAAATAAACTAATTGTCCTTATTTATATTCAGCATTTAAATGCCTATTTGGGGCAGAACAGTTCACTTATGTTACGTTGATACCTGAACTGTTTTTCGCAGCTCAACAAATCCAAGTCAAGAGTCAAGGATTGAGATCAAACAGCCTAACTTTTGCTGATACGAAAAGGGTTGCTAACATGGTGAGCTGACCTGTAGTTTGAATGGATGGAAAAAAATGGGTTTTCTGATGCAAAAGTCAAGAAACAGTTTGCAGTCAAGACAGTCAAGCTAGCTGCCCTGATGGCTGCATATAAACAAAAATATATTGTGCACGGCATAGCAGAGATTGTCTGAATCATGTCTGATCTCCTCTCTGATATTGCAAGGGCTTATTCTGTCTTCATCATTTACCTGAAGATCATGACTAAGTTATGCAATCTCGAAATGGGCTTCAAGATCACTGTGGACCTGTGTGAGAGACGTTTTGCCACTCCAAGCTTCTTGTTTTGAGATTGCAAAATGGGTTGGAGAGGAAGTTCAGTTTGTAAATGATGTGTACACTGGAGTAAAACCTTCTGCTACACACAGCTTAAACTGCTGACCGTGCAACCAGACTAGAAGTAATCTCTGCTTTAAATCTTGTGAATGATCAGGTCAATATTTAAGGAGAGACATTTTTTTTTCCAGAAATCTAGGTATTCAGAATGAAATCAGGTTGTCTTCCTTCCTTATTCTATCAGAAAACTTCATTATTTTCCTTGCCTTGTTTCTCTAAAAATGTAGATGAAATAAGAGAAGCACTTTAGTAATCTTAATGTACACAGTATTTATCATTTCAGGGATTATCATCATGCTTAAAGAAATGTAAACTGCTCTGGCAAATTTGAGAGTCTTACCTATCTCTTACCTACTGTCTGAAAAAAAGGGCAAGATTTCTTAACAATATACTTTAAAGATATACCAAAGTAGCACTTGACTGTATGCAACTTCCTGGAACATTCTTCTTTATGCCTATTTGAAGAGTCAAAAAAACACCAAGGAAATGCATTGGAGTTTAGCACAAGCATATACAGAAGTCTGGAAGAGTAAAAGTATGAAATAGTTGTTTCAATTACTGCCACTGTGGTTGGGCTGGGTAAAGGCTCAAAGTTACGTGGAATTTTTGTAGGATCATACAATCATAGAAAGGCTTTGGTTGTGAGGGAGTCTTAAACATCATCTACTCAACAACCTTCCCTTCTGCTAGACGGGGATGTTCAAAGCCCCATCCAGCCTGGACTTGACACCTCCAGATATGGGGTAGCCACAGCAGCTCTGGGCAATATGTTCCCTTGCCTCACCACTCATATCATGAAATGTTTCTTCCCTAATCTAAATCTACTCTCTTCCATTTGGTTTTAAACCATTGTCCCTTGCCCTGACACCAGTCCCACTATGTTATTGATGAAGTTAAGTAGCATTTCTCCTGGTATGGAGCCATGAGGGACACCACTTGTCACTGGGGTTTTGAGAGTGAAAGCAATATTCCTTAGCTTGAGCCCAGGCATGAACACACTGCTCCTGCTCCTGTCAGAGGAACAAACCTAGGAAGGAACCTTCCTCCCTGTGGTGATTTCCCATGAGCAGCTTCTGGTAGAACATGATGTCCTTTTAGAGTACCATGTAGTTTCATGTTGGTTAAACTACTGCTGGAGGAACACCAGAATAAACTGGGACATATCATAGTTCTAAAGCACATACTTAAACATGTTTTCATAAATTTCAGGAACTGTCACAGTGTTTAAAGTACCTTTTTGCCCATTCTAACTGCAGAAGTTAGATTTGGATTAAAAAAGGAAGAAATTTGGGGGACTTTTCACTTTTGATACACTCAAAATGACCTAGAAAGCAAACACAAAAACAGGGAACTATTCTGTAATATTAGCCTAAAAATCTTAGCATGGAAGATTTTTGGTCATGATTTGTAGTGATTTTTTATGCCACCTCTGTAGATACTGCAAATGGAAAGAGAAAAAGTGGTTGATGGTAATAAAAATAAATATTTTTATGGTAATAAATAGGATTTGAAACCAAAGATGTAAGATGAGGAAAAGAAGTACTCCAGGAAAAAAAAGCAACAAAACCTGAAAAATAATTGGCAGAATTAAAAATAGATTTTTGTGATCAGTTCAGCACGCAGAAGCTAAATATTTAATATAAATTCTGTGACAAAATAACAAAATTTTCTGGATATTTTTGTAGTTTTGTTTTGACAGAAAAAAAACAGGGAATAAAGTCTGAATTTTTAAAATTTTTAATAGTGAAAAACAAGATTACTGATACACATGTCTTAAAAGGACCTAAAATTTTATTTTATATTTAGATTGAAGACAAATAAATAGGTAAAATAAGATATACAGTTTCAGCTTTGGATAGTTATTTTTTCTATAAAATACAACTCTGAAATGCTTTATCACTCCTCTGTCAGAGCAAGGGAACCTAAATATTAAAAATGCTATAAAAGACTTTTTATTCCTAAAAGCATACATGATAAGCACATTCTCTCATCCAAGGTATTTATTTTTTCTCTGTTTCAGCACAGAATTCAACGAAAAAGAAATAAAAGCAGGGAAACAACATGCTTTCTTCACCTTTGGCAATGGTGAGACTGTTATAAATCTGGAAATGTTCACAGCTCAAGTGAAATAGTGCCCAGAAGTCCACAAGAATAATTGAAATTTTGAGAAACCTTTCTCTAGGAAATATCCAAGGGAACTCAATCTTACCAATTTGTAAAGAAAATTTTGATTGGACTTTGAGTGTCTCTATAATACACTGCTTTTCAAATATAGCAGGCAGAGTTATATAAGAAAAAAGAAAGCTAAATTAGAACAAAACACACTACATATAAAGACATTTTTTTAGGAGCATGAGTCCTTGGAATGTCTTGTCAAATCAGTGTTAGATTTTTCAGCAGTGAACACTCTAACATCAGATTTGAGTTTTATTTTGTCCTAAATACTCATGCTTCGGCTTGTTTGCAGATATTTTATGACACCAAGTACTATAAATCAGTTTACAGTGATGCAATTTGTATCTGCTTCCATTTCCCAGTCACTCAGAAGTTAACAGCAAATATAAAATAGACAGGCATCTATTTCAACACCAAATGCTGGCAGAGTATGGAAGTAGTTCACCAAGGATCAAAGAACAAGATAAAAGGAGCTGAACAGAATTTTAATGCATAGAGTATGATACAAATATCTGTAGAGATTTTCTGGTGCTTGAACCTGTGGATTTCCATAATCTGCATCATCTATGACAAAGTTATTTTGCAAAGATTGAGAAAACTAACCAGCAAGCTTTTTAATAGTCATTCTTCATTGAAAAAGAGATAGCAGAAGAAACTGATGCAAATTTGCCAACATCAACACCTTGCTGTTTTTGCAATAACAGCATCATTGTAATTTAGAGAAAATTTATAAAATATTGTCATAAAATTTTCTCTTTCTAAACACTCTTTAAAGTTCTTCTGGTAGAACTTTAAAAAAACACAACTTTTTTCTTTTTCCACAAGTTACAAAATAGAAATGTAACAACTCATTCAGGTGAAACACTGATGTCTGTATTTCAAAGGATTTTAAAGGGAAAGAACTAACTTGATTCTGGTAAAAAGCAAGATATTTTTGAAAAAATGGCAAAATACCAATAGGGAATGAAAAATGAATCTCAACATGAATTTTCATAACAAGAATTTATAACAAATGGTTCAGCTTTAAGCCAAGTAATGTTAATTGTTTTTCCTTAGTGTCCTGAGATCATAATTTTTAAATCACTCTCTGAGATTTAGAGACCAAACATTTGTCAGTTGCCGAATTTGTTGTGAAAATGTTATCTCTCAAGTGAAATGTTAATGATTCAAAATGTCTCTTTCATATTAGACTTGTTTTGCCACTGCTATAAATGCGTAATCCTATGAGTGGACACAAAATTATCTCAGTGGTTGAAACCAAATATGTTTTGTGACTGAAGGAGAAAATAACCTGAGAAGAATTTTTCCATCTGAAAGTGATCATAAAGTATTAGTTTTTCACTCGGAAAAAAAATAACAAAGCCTTTCTCTTGGCCGATAATGTTTTACTTGGATATGATTAACAATTCTCAATCCATAATAATTATCGATGTTAAATTACTAAAGCCAGAAATTATTAGCCCTTCCCAATATCACCATACTGTATTTCTACATATAAAGAAATTTGGATATTGGAAATAACAATAGTAATAGTTAATTATTTCAAAAAGAATGCATTTTTTATATTGATTATGGGAATATCAATAGGGGCCAGAAGGCTTTTGGCAGAAACAAAGTTTCTGAATTCCTGATTCCTAGTAAATACATTACCACATACCTCATCTTTGAGGAGTAAACACAGCACAACTTACCACACAGAGCAAGGAAACAAAGCTGTTTCTCTTACTTGCAGCTTTTTTCTAGCATTTCTAGGAGTTTTAAATCTGTTCCCTGGCAAACTTGTTGCAAACTTGTCAATATAATTTTGGGCAAATTTCTTAGGTCTTGACTCAGACTGTCAAAGAAGATCTCAAGCTGAAGCTAAGTGCGTAAAATCAAAACTATTCTTGCAAATAACATGACGAGTTTAAGGGCATTAGGAAGTGATATTAATGTTGCCTTGGAACCTGCTTTGCTTTTGAACATGCATAGGAATCCCTCAGTCTTGACAGTCCTAGCACGCAGCTAGTTATCATCACAGCCAGAAAGAGATGTTCCTCTCCTTGTAGGGCTAAGTCCACAGGCATTCTCACACCATGCCCTTGGCTGAGCAGCAGCACTGAACAGACACACCTCTAAATCCAAGCATCTTACTTGCACAACTTTTAGTACTTTTCTTCACAGTTCAACAGCTTTAATGGCAAGGAAAGAGCAGAATCTTATTTCTCCCTTTGTAATGGCTCATATTCTGGCTATTACAGTACTCTGAGAGCAGGAAGTGCATCTGTCATCCATCAGGCAGGAGAACTGAAACGCAGTCTTCCACACCTTGCCTGCCCGCCTAATCATTCAATGGATTAATTGCCATGTGCTTTCTTTTTCTTACCTTTTAGGATTTCTTTCCTTAAGATTGTCTTTTGGATACTACCATTAACTGCTCTGTTCCTACCGGGTAGGATCTGAAATGATCAGCCAGCTATATAACATCCAACTCTTCCCAGCCATTTCATGGTGAATATAGATGTCAGACTGTGTTTTGACCTCCTTTTTTGTGGACTGACTGAGCCTTGCTTCTTTTTCTACAAATCTGAGGCAGTGCAACAGCATGAATTTGTGTGGCAAAATGTATCTTAAGAATTTTCAATACCTTATGATACTGGGTACAGAGGATGATACAGATTGGAATGAGCAGAAACCTGAAGTCATAATCCTAGCTTAGGTAGCAAATACGTAAATGGCTTTGTTATTCTCCAAAAAAATGAAGGAAAATTTCCAGATGTTACAGTCAGTATTTTTTATAAAATAGATAAACATATTATTGACCAAAATGCTAATTAAAATATGCATAGGAAAAAATATGGTAGAAGGGTAATGTTTACTGTTCAGAGATGAACTTAAAAGTAGCAAAAATTTGTCTGGAGGTTCCATACAAAAACGAGACTCATTACATGAAATATTAATTATTGCTCACAGTTTGAATCAGGACAACATAATAATGTACCTATTTTTGTATGGTGAACAAGCTTCTTTGAACTATTTTGCTTTCTTTTAAACCTAATTTTACCTTTTTATAGAAGATCTATAGAGAAATGTATTTAAGTCCAAGTAAAATCATATTGATACTCATATTTAACCTATACTGAACTATGTGCTTGTTTTCTGAAGAGATTATTCTTTTTGTTTTCATTTTGCACTTTGTCTTATGTTTTTAAAGTCCCCTGTACCTTCAGTGAGTCACTCTCCCTTTCCTTATCATTGGTGCCCTGAAATAATTAAATGTTGTGGTCTTGAATCTTTAAGTCATTTCATTTCATGTCTGTATCATGAATTTTTTTCTTTTTTCAGTCATTTCCAGAATACTTAAGTGATTTTAAGTGCCATTCTAATTTATGAATTTTTTTTTATTTCCTTCCTAGATGTACCATATGTCTTTTTTATGTGGCAAGATTTGTCTTATTGACACCTATAAAACTCATGCTCTTTCACTAATCTATAGTTTGGTTTGTCCATCCTGAAAGTAAAGGTTTAAATAGCAAAGCACAGAGGACATTTCTGAAGCACTGCTTCCAGAAAAGCTGATATAACTGCTTGACAAATGGTAGAAAGTGGAGTAGCATTTCTTGATTACAGTTGGTCTCAACAATATCCCATTACTTCTATTGTGAACTGTAAAAGGTTTTTTTGACAAGGCATTGTGAGTGCTATAATAAAACAAAATTGTACAAGCAGTTTTCTGTGCTACAATTCTGTACCTTGCCTGTCTAAGGCAAGGAGTTTTCTGCATCACTTTGGTTTATTAGCAGAAAACAGCACTACAGAACAATTCAGCTGACAGGATATCTCTGCTTCCTGTGGCACCAAAATTATATCAGGAACCAAGAGGAGTATCTGTGGGGTTTCACTAAATGAAATGCCTTCTGCTGTTTTCATGTTTTTTAATTAAATGTTTTGCCAGCCTTTAAGAGTGTATATACCCTTTATTTTATATCTGAATACACAATGCACAGAACTTACTGGTATGTCCTAAAGCAGAAAACAAACCAAAACATTGGAAATTATGACCTCAATAGGCTGCTAAAAGTGCATTGCTAGGGAAGAAATATTCTAAAAAGATAATAAAAGAAGCAAGAAGGAACTGAAAGAGTAAGTAAAGAAATGTCAAGAAAAGAAAATTCTTATATTTAGAATAAAAGCTGTTTCACAGACACATAAACTAGGACTCAGCATCTCTTTAAGGCCCTTCTCATCTTCTGTGATATCCCTTGAGACCATCCTGAGCTGGACTTTGGCACAAGGGCTCAAGCTGCCTGCGCTGCCAGCGGCTGCCCAGCATCCTGCACAACTGCACCAAGCGCAGCACGTCCTGACAAGCATTGCCAAGGTCACTCCAAAGAGGAAAAGGACTGATAGAGGGGTAAAAGATGATTTGAAAAACTTGGCCAGATCAAACATTAGAAGCAGAACTGTAGCATCAGCATAAATCTCTGCATGATGACAAAAAGGGATTTCTCATTTTGCACAATATTTTCACATTTATAATCAAGGAACTGTCCTTTCAGTGTTTGCTGGTGCAATGCTTTCTCTTGACTCTGGACCCAGGATGACTTTAAGGGACTGTGCAGATTTCATTATTTTCTGACCTTTCAGGGGAGAGGGACATGATGAGATTTTTGCCTGTGGGAAGACTATGTATTTTTCTATGTGTCCATTTTCTCCCTGGTTTATTCAGGATATGTGGATGATGAAAGTAGATTGTTGGAGTCACTGGTGTTTGGGGGAAGTTTTTTGTTTTTGGGTTTTTTTTTCCTAGTTGTCAAAATCAAACAAGACACTATGTAGGTGTTATTTCCAGCCCTTTATAAATAATAATAATAAAAAGAATTATTTGATAGTGATGCTTACTGCATGCTTTATAATAATAAGCACAATCTGATGATTTATTTGCTTCCAGGGGTAAGACTTATACAAAATAATTTTTCTTAGTCACTTCATAAAGTATATTTTTTTAAAGTCTGAAGTCATCTGTACCATAAGTAAAAAGTATTTCTCCAATTTCCTTGTGCTGAATTTGATATTCAGATGACATCCAATATTAATCATCCATTTGTTTAATATAAATATATTTTGTTTTTAAAAATAGATAAAAATTCAGAAACATTCATAATTACTGTGTATGTGAAAGTTTTTTAATATCCCCCATATCTGATACCTAATGGAAAATTAGCCAAATGTAGTGGCATAAGAAGTAGTCTATGGCTTAAGAAACTTTGATGTGTGGTTAAAACATTTTGTAAGATCCTTGTCTGGAATAAAATATTAAACATGTTCTCAGTTCAGAGGAGAATTTTCGAATATAAAAAATTTGAAATTCAAGAAACCTTAATTGAAATATTGGGGATTATTTCTCAACTAAGAACTAAGTTTGTTTGTTTGTTTTTTTAAAAGGCATGATGCATCTTTATATTTGTTTAATTAATAGTTAAGCCTTAAATAATAGTTAAGAATTAATTAATGTAGCAGGACACTGCAGTAAAAATTTTGAGTTTTATGCTTAAAACCAAAAGAATTAGAAGACCTTAATTAAACAAAACTGGACCAAATTGAACTAGCATAAATGAAAATAGAATAAGAATTCACATGTAATCACTGCTCTTTAAGAACTGGAGCTTGAAAACTCCATAACCAAGTTATCATTCACCTTGCTATCTAATCACAATGTGACGCTTCTAATGGAATATTTAGAGCTGTGTTTTTTTAATTCTATGGACATTTCTCCTCTATGCTGCAAAATGCATCTCTCTATTTACATGCATTCCATCTAATTGCTCTGAGATCAATGCAGTTCTCATACTGCTCTTCACCCCACTGAGGGGTGTGTGAGCAAGCCCCCTGCAGGGGCTGACCCATGACCTGTCAGGAGGTCCATGACCCATCTATTTTCCAGTGCATTTCTTCACACTCTTTGATCTCTCTTCAAGGACCTCGTTCAAAGAAACTGAGACATCAGACATCTTCTATGCTTTAATTTCTTAAAACTTCAACACCACTGAAATATTGTCCAGAAAAAACATTGGGTTAAGAGACATCTTTATATGTCACATATTTTTGTCCATCACACTTGTGAAAGCAATTAAGCAAACTTTTAATGAAGGCTAGACCCTTGGTCCCAGCTCCTTCATGAGCTGTACTTTATCTGGTATCATCCTTGGATATAATGTGTGTACATTTACAGCTCTGTTCTCCCTGGAGAAGAGATGGCTGGGGGGAACTTCATCAAAGCCCACTGCTTTAAAGGTGAATACAGAAAGGTCAGAGGTTCTTTCTTCACAAGGAGTCTCAAGGCAAAAACAAGGGGCAAGTGGTACAAGTTGCACAAGGAGAAGTTTTATCTCTACAGAAGAAAAACATTTTTACAGTTGTTCACTGGAACAACATGCCCAGGAATGTGATAAAGTTGCCTTCACTTGAAGTTTTCAAGGTGCAATTGGACAGGGTGCTAGATAATCTTGTTTAGAATACCTGTCCCACAAAAAGCTTGACTACATAATCTTTCAAGGTCCTGAGCTACTCTATGATTCTGTAATTCTAAATATGCTTCTTGGATGAAATATATTCATTCTATGATATAGAAACAAGACACCAACTGTCAATTTTTCTACTATTTTAAACTAAGAAGCCTAGAATTCTATCATATTTGAAATACAGTTTAAGATTGAACAGACAATGACTTTTCTGAATTATTCTTCTGGATACTCATATTCTTAAATTTATTTCACTGTCAAGCAGAGTCATGTTCTCATTTCTTTCCTTGGGCAAAATTCTGCTGGATATTCAGTGTCCTTGGACAATACCTAGAATTTTCAATTCTTACCAAGGAGGCTGAGTGTATTCATTATTTCACAGGACGTTATCTGAATTAATAGTATTCCTTCTTAGTTTTCACTCTCTCTTTTTCATCAAAATACTTATTTTTTTTTAATGGAATCAGATTAAGGAAGATCAGTCAATTGTATAAGTCATACAAACTGAAAATTGTACTCATTAGCACAGTTAATCATTTACAAGAAGGTTGTTTGTTTTGATTTTTTTTCTTACAACTACCACAGGTCAGCATTTCGCAGTGACTGCATGATAAAATTTCACCTGACAAACTGATTTTCTTTTTTTTGTCACTGCAAATTTATGATGAATACAGATAATTTTAGAGTTATTCATACAAAAAATCTCAGTTGCTATGTAACAGATATTATCCTAATCTAAGCACATTTAGATAGCTTATAGCTGACACAAAAATGTAACTTATATTATAGAAGTTTAGTAATTTGGAGATAGTACACAATGGTATTCTTCAATGCTAGATGCATAAAAAATACAGTGCTCTATATTTTTGGGGGAAATATACTTTTTCTGTACAACGAGCAGAGCTGGATGAAAGAGGATTTGTTACAGCTATACTAAAACATTCTTTATTAGAAATATGAATTTTAATAAACCTGAAAGAAGCAAGCTTCTATTTAATGAGTAACATATTTCGTAACTTATTTGATCTTAAGTATTCAGAGAGTTTGTGGTCCAAACTCGGCAAACTTTTACTCTTGCAAATCTTTTCTTCTAAAAAAAAACACAAACAAACAGACAAAAAAAATATATTCATACATTTGATGGTCAGGCCTGTGTTTTCCTGCATTTGATTATCAAGACTTTGAATTATACCATAAAATTGGTACTTGCATACATATTAGGTAATAATTTGTTCTACTTAAAGGTAAAAATCTAGAGAGTAGAGAAAGCAGTAGATATGCCATTATGTTAAACAACAGGCCTCTGTGAAAAGTGACAAGGGGTGTCAGGATCTCTACTAAAGTGTTTCATACAAGCATACAGAGCTGGTCCTCTCCGTGTGATTTCAGTATCATATCTGTTCCTATAGTTTTCACTGAGTGCAATGCTAGGAAATAGGTACACTGAAATTTATGTTATACGCATAATGTTATTGTTTCTAAAACTCTGTTTCAATGTGAATACATAACACTTTCCAATTATTTTGCCTTTCTCTTTATGAATTGTATGCAAGGGAATGGGTCCAACCTACACAGATCTCTACTTACCCTCTAAGGTTCCATGCACCTTTGCCATAATTCAGCGAAGACATTTCTAGCACTGGAACTTCAGAACTCATGGAAAGAACTTCTAAACTCATTATTGTATATAGTCTTCAGAGTCAGAAGAGGCTTATTAAGAGTTAGGGTGGAAGGAGAGAGAAGGAAACACAGAGTTTTAGTGTATTTTAGATTGCCACTGGATTAGCTTTTGGTATGAAGCTATTCTTCCTCTTCATTTAAACTATTTTCCTCTTTTCAGAGAATAGAATATGCCATAAAAAAATCAGCTATCATATGAGCAGTTTTCTATTTTAGAAATCAAAATTATAGTCTATTGGGAGAGGACTGTGAAGTTTTAGTGATCAGTGGAGACTCTAAATTTGGCTGGACTGATATCAAGTTTTGGGGAAAAGTTTACCCTGCATGGATACTGTTCCCAGTACTAAAATTCATTTTAACTTGTTCTATTTTGCTCACTTAGTTCATCTGAGGTTTCCTTACTTAAAGAATTTCACTACTCTAATGTATTATTTTGTGTTCCAGTAAAATGTTGACTTAGAGATCAGACATTTTGGCTTAGTGTGTTCCCTTACAAAAAAAATAAAAAAAAAATAATCTAGGTATCGCTTGTACATAATGAGGCAAAGCTTGAGCTAAAGTACTCAAATTGAAATGAATGGAGATTAGAAATAAACAAACAAACCCCAACCAAACAAACAAAAACCCAGCCAAGAAAAAACACATAAAATCCCCAAATCCAAAGCAAAACAAAACCAGAAACAACACCCAAAAATCTTTATTAATTTATTCCAATGAAAAAGCCTATAAAATAATTGTTTGACATGAAATCATTTAGAATGTCAAAACTGATTATAAAAATATGTCTTCATCACCATAATAACTGTATTCCTTCAAATATCCTTGGAACTTGTGCATACTATGAACTGCCTGAGTCAGACTTTCTTTCTCTGATGTCTAAGGATTTGAAATTAGAAATTAATTGAAGCTTACACACAACATTTTCTGTTCAGCTACTCAATATGTCTGAGTGGCATGGTGGGATAGCATCCATTTTTCTAAAGTTGTCCATTAAATAACTCAATTTGATTTGAGCACGGTGTATTTTTTTATAACAAATCATAATTTCTCTCCTTGACCATATAACCTTATTACATTAAGAGACTCTGCTTTGTGTAATTCAATTGTCTCTGTCTCCAGTAAGAGAAAAATGTGAAAACATGAATGTATGTTGATGTCAGGGTCCATGAATATAGAAAGTTACACTGTTCAGAGATTTATCTCTAAGAAAACTGATAGTTTTATATATCAGAGGATTGTCTATGCTGTAATTACTCAAAAGAAAACAAAGAGTTATTTAAGAAATTAAAATTTCCTGTGTTAAGCACTTTGTTATTCTATTAACTTAAAGAAAAAGTAGTGTCATAAAAGAGCAGATTAATCAATGACTAAAATGTAATAAATTTTCAAAACTAGAGCCTTGATTAGGCATTTTTCTGTAAATTATTATGGATAGGTCATTGATCAGTGATGAATCATAATTCACTTGATTCATAATATTGTATAAAACATGTTAATGTCATAATTCATACTGGCTTAAGAATGTTTGTGTTTGTGCAAATATACTCATCAGCATATTTACTAACATGAGGTCCTGTTTGAGTAAAAATCTGGTACTTCCTTCATTTCTGTAAATGTTCAAGACTGTGGCTTTCCATTTTTGGAAATGAGCTAAACAGTTTGCCCTGGCAGCTGTTTGTCTTCAACAGGATGGTCACTTCTGGACCATCAATTCTGGCAGAAGTTTCTGCCTGTCTCTTTCTAGAGGAAAATCCTTGAATATGTTTTACACTGTTTTACAGCACTATGAGCAGTTGCTAAAATGAAAGAGAGTGTGAAAGGATAAAAGTACAATCATAATGAGGGCCTCTAAAATTGTTTATTCCACCTCCTCAATATTACCAGTTAGAAGTTGTCTGCAGTCTAGCTTCTGAAAATAGCTATGTGATTTTGTTTGTTTCAATTGGACTATTGAAATCAGGTACTCTTCAAAGTGAATAAAGACACAATCTGGGCTTAGGCAGAGTGATATGTGTTAAAATTTTGTAAAAAGTATCCTTTGTCATGGAAGACTCTGTGACTTTTTGAAGTCACACTTCAAAAATCAGATATGATGCAGCAAGTTCTGACCATGTCAAGGATCCAAGTCTCACAGGCATGCCTCATATGCCTGAAAAAAGATATTTTGTTTAAACACAGTGGCTCAGAACATAGACATACAGTCCTCCTTGTTCAATAGAGAGGGAGGAACAATTCAGAGATCCTAATTAAGCACCTCTCTCACTGACTAGATGCCTCTGTAGGGCTGCTTTTAAGAGCTACTATATCTCCTATGCCTTCTGTCTTTGACTGAATAATTCTTATGTTCTTGAATTTTTGTTCTATTATAGGAGATTTCTGGGTTTCAGGAGTTTGGCTTAGGGATGTTGCCTAGTTGTTTTGTTTTTTTTCTTTTCACTTTAAGAGAAAATACTTGCTTTGTGACATGTTTAAGAAGAAATTATTTCCTTTTAGATTTGACAATCAAATTTTAGTTGAGACAAAGTTGAGATCTATCTAGGAAAAAAACAATATTACATTTTCTGCTACGTTTTGTCATCAAGAGGACTTGAATCTAAAATAGCTTCAGATTATGTAAATCATCTCTAAAAGCTTTAGAACACATATGAAGCAAGGTATCAGGTCACCAATTCACTGGAATAGTTATTTTTCCTCTCTTTAGGAGTGTTGAATTTTTATAACAATAAAGTCTTAATAACTCTGGAAATAATGTTTAATATATAAAATTGTGAAATACAAATTCTATGCTTCTATCCCAGAGAAAGGCAAATAATTTCATAAATATTAAAAACTAAATGGCAGCATCTGGTAAAAACTAAATGGAAAAAAAGACATAAGCCTATCCTTGAAAGCTAGGTAAAAATGCAGTATTGCAAGAAATATATGCTGTATCAATAAATCTTCTCTTATAATCTTGACTTTACTGCAGTGTAAAGTTTACCTGAAAATCAGTCTGTTTGGCATTTTTATTACTGTAGTGCAAATGGAAAGAGAGTAAATGAACCATTTTCTGTCTTTACTTTCTGTGTAGAGTAATGTTTCATTTTTCCATTTGGCTGTTTTTGTTTTTTTGGGTTTTCTAATCACACAGATGCTTACCTCTTGGTATCTTTGAAACTACAAGTATTAGTTATGGCAGATTTCTGTTCTATATCGATGGAAACTTTCCTTCTGTAGGACAAAAACTACAACAATATGAGCTAATTTGGCTTAAAAGCTTACTGTAATGAAACATCTCATGGCTGTTCAGGAATGTTGAGTAACAGAATGTGCCTACCCAGTAGAAGGCATAAATAATTGTTATATTGCCCATTCTTTCCCTTGCAACTATTTGGACAGAAGAATAAGAGATCTGAAAGAAAAAAAAAAAAATAGAAAGCACTGCACATGATATGATTGAGTGCATTTTTGTACATGCCTTATGTTAAGGCAGCATCTATATTTAGTTATTGTAATTTATTTTGGGAGAAGATATGTTTAAATGGGTTTTTTGTGAGCATGAACTCATAATGTATCCCTTGTGCACCATGTCTGAAGCAGACAGAAAGCTTAATGGGGTGTGGTAAAATCGTTCAAATCCAGCTGGACAAACTAAATGAATATTTTCCTTCCGGACATATTAAGAGAAATAAGCTAATAATATTTATCCTTTAATGCAAAGGAAAATTGTAAGCTGATGGAGTTTTGTCCACAAAAACTGTTTGTGTAAAAATGCAAGTATTTTTGCCTCAGAAACATTGACTTTTGCTTGATTTGATAAACTGGGTACTCTGAAAGAAATAATCCTTGGTAGTTTTTACTGACTTACATCTTCATAATTTAAACCCTTGTGTCCAGAATTATGGAATTTAAAAGGCAGTATTTTAAAGCTGAGAAAGTAAATACACTTTCTAATCTCTGTCTCTCTCAAGAATGGCTTAGATCTTCTCTAAATGGTAAAATTTAAACTAAATTAAAATCCTTTAAAAAAGGATATTTTGCATTAGAAAAGATATTTTTTCAAGGCTCAGCCCATGTATTTGAAGAAGCAGTCTCTTAAGGAATGTGTAAGAGAAGAGCTAAATTTTATAGTGGTCAAGAAAAAGCTACAGGTAGTCAAGTCAAATTACATGAAAAAGCAATTACTTGACGCATAACCAGTATAGTTAAATTTCATGCCTGAATGAAGAACTTACTTAGCAGAATATGAGCTATGAAAATGTTTTAAAATGCTTTCTCTTGGAGTTTTTACTAATATTCTATAAGATGTCTTCTGT
The DNA here is from genome assembly GCA_013397245.1 of Thryothorus ludovicianus. Classification (NCBI taxonomy): domain Eukaryota; kingdom Metazoa; phylum Chordata; class Aves; order Passeriformes; family Certhiidae; genus Thryothorus; species Thryothorus ludovicianus. Next base: position 335,584 of record VZTB01012203.1, on the reverse strand, counting down.
TTATTTCATAGAATCTACATTTATATACACTTCCTTTGTATAAGGAAAACTTACAATTCATACTCAGAAAAAGCAGGTGGTCATTTGTGACTGGAATTAACACATGTGGCAGGTGTACCACAAATAATGCAAAAACGGCCAGAACACCATTTGGCATGTTGCTTCCTGTGTAAAAGGTAAACAGTGCAGTGCTCAATGCTGATAAATAATAACACAGGATCTGCTAAGTCCAGTTCAGGTGAATGAGTTACTTCACATGTGACATGCATGCAGCAATGTCTCAAAACTGAGTAATGAAATGTGGTAGCTAATGGCCTGAAAAATAAGGATATATTTTTATTAAGAGTGGAATTACGGTTTCTCAAAGAAGTGGAGGACTGACTCTTGTTTTAGCTTTGATTATCATACCCTCCTCCTCTTCCTCTCAGCTCCATGCTGATTGTGAAGTGTTTTTCAAACACATGAAGAACAGTACATTTTGCTGTACTGGTGTTACTGTTCTCAGGTGAAACTAATTTCTATTCAAAACATAAATTCAGTTCAGTGTCTGCTTATCATTGATGAAATATTTGGGGAACTTTTATTTACAGTAATACCAATTTTAATTAAATAAATTGTATAATTTAGGGACAGTATATACCTGAACATAATATACCTGGGAATTTATTTTAACCTGCTTCACATTCCTCCAAATATCTTCTCCTATCTTTGAATCTTTCCATATGATTAGGAGCTGAGTAGGAAATCAAGAGAGAAAAGCCTAAGGGAAACATATCTGCCTGGTTAATCTGATAGGTTTGACAAGATACAAGATATTTATTGTCAGTTGTCATCTGACAGAGGTAACAGAACTTTTATTTTTCTGGGGAGGAGAATATGTGTGTATCTATGGTTTTGGTTTTAATTTATCTGTTTTTATTTTTATACATTTTTTAATTTTAAAGATTAACTTAAAAATTTGAGCCACAGAAATGTTTGTGACAGGATCACATCTTTCCCCTTGTCCTGTTTCCTGTGCAGCATAGCAATCCAATATGCTTTGCCATGGGGATTCAGAGAAAACTGAATGTGAGATATGATTATATATCCAAGCAGACAGACCAGCAGGACAAGCTGCATTATTTTCACTTTTCTGCCTTAGGACACTTTGTTCTAGTAGATCCAGCCTGGAAACACAGAGCCCAGGGAGCAGCAGGTTGTGGCAGAGGCAAAGCAGCTCTGCAGTAGCTGGGAGAAGTCATCATGCAGACACCACCAGGAGTGATGCTTGGGGGCTGTTCCTAGGGTTGCCTTCTGGATGCTGACCTGGAACAGAGACTACACAGAGCAAAAGGATAAAGTTGATGTTTATTAAAAGGCCTCAATGGATGCACCTGGGCTGCACAAGAGTCCAGTCAGACCACACCCAAGATGCCACAAAATGGCCACAAAATGGGCGATCCATCATGAGGTCCCACACTTTTTTAAGTTCTGGTCCATCAGTATATTAGAGTCAATTGTCCAACCATAGCTTCACGTTATGAAGCTCCATCCTCCTTGTTTTTTCTTCTCATTTCACTGCTGTTTTTGTTCTTGGGCCTGAAAGTTCTCCTTGGTATTGAGCTAGAGGAGGAATTGTTTTGTCTATCTCCTCTGTGAAGAGAACTCAGTAGCACTTAATATGAAACCTAAAGCTACCCACTAAAACAGTGCAGGATCTAAAAAATATAAAAGCTAAAACTTAAGGAATCACCAGGCATGAGAGAAGTAAAATATCTGTCCACTCTACCTGGTTACAAATGGCAGCCTGAATGGAGTTCTGACTTCTTTGTCTGCACTGACACCTGTGTATAAAGTAGAGGAGGACCTGTTCCTGTACTCACTTTGGTTTGGGAACTCTCTGCAATCACTGCGGGATGCTTCCAGAGTAGTTCTCTGACATACACCTACTCTGTTTCCTATGCAAAAAAACCCACAATGTGCTCCACTTGTACACCTCCCATATCAAACATCTCTCTACTCACTTCTGGTTCTCTTTTCTTCCAAATAATGTGTCTTTGGTTTGTTTTAACTTACATCAAGGTCTGATACATACTGTTATGACATGGATCCTGTTCTGTTAGAGCTTTGAAGAAGTAGAAGTCCAAGGCAATTGAGGAAAAATACTGAATTCTTTTTCAATTCTTCAGGTCTGCAGGAATTTAGAAATGTAACAAATGCAAAAATCATATATTTTTAAAAGCTTTTCCATGCAGTTGTTAAAATTAAGGTGCTGGAGGATATTCTTCAATAGCTATAGCTAAAACTTAAGAGTCAATAAAGTGAATAAACTCCTTAATTATTGCTACTGTTACCCAACAAAGCTGTGGAAGACATGACAGGAAGTCAGATTTCCTTATTTCAATTCTAGTATTGTATGTAGTACCAAAATTCCCTGAAACAAACAATTCACATCCTAATGTATTGGATCCATGAAACTCCTTGGAGAACAATGTCATCCTTCATAAATAGTACTTTTAATTCTATTTCACCTACTGCTATCAGTGTTGTTCTTAATCATGTCAAAGTTGTAGCATATTTTGGTTTTGTAGTCTTCATTTCTGTGTCTAGACATGCCACATTATATTGCATTGCATTTTATATTAAGAAGATTTACTATGACAAGGCTCCTTAAGAAGCAATTAAGCAGGGTGCTGTGTGTCATAAATATGAAGCGAAAAGTGAAAAGTGGCATGTCACAACGAAAACTTGTGCATGCGCTTGCCAAACAACCAGAGAAAAGAAGATAGATCCTTTAAAATATTTTTCTATCTGCTTTTTCACAGGCATTTAAAATTCATTTTCAGAAATGACCTGTGATCTAGCTCAATCACCATCATATCTGGTTATCAAAAAGAATGGTAATTATGATGAAAAATTTTGAATAGGAAATTATAAATGAAGATTGCTCATAATGACTCCACTTAAATATATCCTAATGCCTCAACATGTGTCTGGACACAGGCAGTGCTTAGAAGTTCAGAGTAAAAGCAGTAAGAGAGATTTTTTTTTTTCTTTTTTTAATTTGAGCAGGTAGATGAAAACAGCTTTAGCTTCACCACAGCCTATCACCATGTGTACCAACACCACATAGGTGTTAATGTTCACTAAATGTGTAAATAGACCCTTCATGGAGACAGTGTGTGAGTCCTTCAAACAGATAGAGAAGTAAATCCAGTGCATAACTGCATTTACAATTTAGCAAATAGACTTTCAGGAATGAAAAATCAAAACCAATACTTGATTGAGTTTGAGAGCAAGCAAAATAATTGAACCTGTTCATTTTTGTTCATTTTTGATTGTGTTTTTTTTTTTTTTTTTTTTTTTTTTTTTTTTTTTTTTTTTTTTCTTTTTTT
>VZTB01012203.1:281499-332202 GCA_013397245.1 Thryothorus ludovicianus | reverse complement strand
GTCTTTTATTCTGTGCAGAAAATAAGTCATCCTTTGCTCCTGGTTGCCTTGAAATATTTCTTCTCTCTGCACACTTCTGTCTGTGGTCTGGAACTTCCTGGTTTCATTTAGTCATCGGCTGTGAATGTTTACGGTGGCTAATACTGTACTTCAACCACACAATAAAAAGATTATAGATTTCATTTGCTCTTAAAAATATTGTTATGCCTTATATGAGTAAAATTTTTGTTAGAAGTCAATTCAAATTTCCTTATGGTATCCATAATAGTTTATAATAATTTTGCTTTCACCTGGTGAAAAGGCCTGCTGGGAGAACAAGATTTTGTAATGAAACTATATGCCAAAAAATATTTAGATTTTTCATTTAGGGTGAAAAAATCCAAAATTAACAACACTCAAAAAAAACCCAAACCAACCAGCAAAAAAAGCGCCAACAAACAAAACCACCAAAAATAACTCCCAAAATTCAACCCAAAAAACTGAAACCCAACAAAACAAAAGAATCACCAAATAAAAATTAACCTAGCAAAAACCCCCAAAAAAACAAACAAAGGAAAAATAAAACAAAACCAAAAAACACCCCAACCTCTCTCTCCTCATCCCCCCAAAAGAAGCCAAAACCTCCACAAACCCTGACCAATCAAAGTATAACAAGCAGACTTTTCATTGCTGTTGTGGTTTGACACTGGCCCAACACCAGCCACTCAATAGAGCTCCTTGCTCACCCTCCCCTGCCACAGCTGGACAAAGGAGAAGAAGGAAAAAAAAAAGAAAAAAGAAGATGGCTTCATGAGTGGAGATAAGGACTGGAAGAAACACTCCAAGGGCAAAACAGGCTCAACTTAAAGTTCCAGAGTGAATTTATTACTAACAGAACCAGAGGAGGGTAATGAGAAGTAAAACAAGGCCTTAAAACTCCTTTTTCCCCCCAGCTCCTCTGTCCCTCCCACCAGCAGTGCAGGGAGACAGGGCATGGGCAGAGGGCAGAGGAATCTCAGCTCCAGCGCCTGCTAGGACCTCCTACGCCTCCTTCTCTACTGACCTTGGTGTCTCCACGTGGTTACCCTCACATGGTCTCATCTCCTCCTCTTAGTTTTGATTTGAGTATGTCATCACGGAGGCCTTACCACCATCTCTAATTTGCCCAGCATGACCATCTTCAGAGCCTGCTGGACATGGTGGGATATTCCAGCAGCTGCTCAAGGAGCCACCTCTTGGCCCCCCTGCTACCTAGAACCAGGCCATGAAAAAAACAATACAACTGCAAATGGACAAGCTGTTCCAGAGAAACAAAATGGGCAGTATAGACTCTATGAACTTAAAATAACTGATTTCTGTAAAAAAAAGATTTTTTTCAAATACTAATTCTGCCTGAAAAATGGCCACTTCCGACCTTGATGTAGTCAGAAGTCTTGGAAACTTTACATAATTGAACCTTGAAAAATCAAATGAAGATTTTAAACCCGTATTTTATTTTACTCCTAGTTATCACTTCTGATCTGATTGTTTTGAACTGGTAAGGTAATTTTATATAAAGAACAGAGTTTACCAAATGTTTCAGTAGTATAAGAAATCCTTCCCAAAACACCAGGCACCTATAACAGCAAGTTATTAAGAAAGCAAAAGGACACCTAATATGAATGATGAAATTGCCTTCACTCCCATGAGCAGCAGGGAGGTGCATACAAGGACTACACTGCAAATGTGCTATTGACTCCCAGTTTACAATACAGTAGCAAGGGGAATGCAATATAACTAGCCTACTTGGAGTTCAGAAAATTACCTGATGTGGCTCCTCATGGGACATTATTTTTTAAATTAGGGTTTAGAAAAAGTATTAAAAAAATACAGAAGTAGTTAGGGGATCAGATTTTGGTGAAAGAACAGCTGGCTAGCTGACAGGAGGTGACCAGGACAGTGTCTTAAGTTTGAAGCTTGTTATTTATCATTTTCAGTATTTTCATTATTGGCAGTATTAGTATTTTATTATTAGCACAGAAAAAGAATCAGACTAATAAAATGTGCTGACAAGGCTATGATGTCCTCTCCAGTGGAAAAGGGGATGAGAAAACCACAGAGACAGAACAAGAAGACCTTGAAGACAGAATTAATACAGATGGGATGAGGTTCAGAGAATAATAGAATCCTTTAGTTTAGAAAAGACCTTTAAGACCGTCAAGTCCAACCATTAACCCAGCACTGCAAATCCAGAAAAATTCAATACTATTATGTGGAAGGTTTTGCACATGTGGACAAACAAGAAACATCGTTAAGCTTATAGACTGCAAGTGTCAATGAGTGAAGGAAACACATAAAGAATCCTTAGCAATAGGAAAATTTTAAATCTGAAATAGTGCAATTTCCCTATATATCTAAAAAATATGTGTGTTTATTTGTATATTATTTATATATACTTAGATAATATGTGTGAAAATTTATACATATATATGTAAAACTATAGGCAGTAGTGATTCAGATGCTGTGTTTCAAGTCTAACAGGAAAGTATTTATCACATTGTTCAAGATAGTGTTAAAAATTAATATGAGCTGGTGCATGCATCCAAAATCCAAATTCTTGTGAGCTGACACACTATCTGTAGCTCCTGAAATATTTGCTATATTATCAGTATACCCACATACAGTGCTGAGTTCTCATGCTACTGTTTAAATTAGGACTGCTAATTAGGACTCTTCTGTGTGTCACCTGCAGACCTCTGAATACAGGCTGATATAGTTTTTGTATATAGTGATGATCGTTTGTTAGTCAAAAAAAAAAAAAATCAAACCTCTTTTAGGATACAGAGAAAAGCTAGTAAGATCATTGGGGAATAAGGAAGCTATCATAATGAAAATTAACAAGCAACACAAAGACTAAAGAGACTAAATCTAATAAATAGATTGGGGCAATAAAACTCCAGGGAGAGAGAACTATTTAAGCTAAAGAACAACATTGGTACAGCTCAAATGGGAATAAATTGGCCATGAGGAATTTAGGCTGATAATTGGAACATGATTTAAAGCCACAAGAGTAATAAACTCCTTTAACAGTGTTCCATCATAAGAAGTGGGAGTAAAAAAACCACAAAGTACTGTGGAGTTGCAGTTTCACCAATGTATGGCAGAAATTATGTGAGAGGGATGTTTAAGGAGGAAGAGTCTTAACCTGATTCAACACACTCTTCATTTTAGGTTGTTTGGAATTGAAATATCTAAGCTTAATTGCTTACCTGTCTTTACCTGAACTCTGAATAGTAGGATCCAGGTCTCTTGACTTTGCATGTCCAAACTTTCTGATTAGCAGAACAAGACTTCAATGAATCCTTTTCCGTTCCAGCTGTAATCAATGAACATATGCTTTGCAAATGAATTTAAGCTGTCTGTGTTCTGGTGTTGTTCACAATTGATGCTGCTAAGAGTTGCTCTCCCATCTTCCTTCATTTTTAAACACTGCGAGACTCACTACAGTACTTTACTCATCTGACATTTCGTCAGCTGTCAAATAATTATTTAAGCAGGACAAAAGTATCCTCATCTTTAAAGTAACTATTAGCCAGAAATTAGAGGGATGTTGCCTGCCCATACTTGTGTAAGGACCATGACAATTAGTATGTACAAATTGGTAAGAAATGTTAGTTACTGCTACAGAAGCAGTAGTTTCACTAAATGGAGCATGGCTGGAAATACTGACTAAAGGAGTGATTGACCAGGCTGGCCCTTTTGCCTTTGCAACATATTTCATCTTCTATGTAGATATGCCCATTGTGTCAATCTCTGCCCCCAGCCAGCTGCAAGTTAAAAAATTAACTGCCAAACATTGATCAACATCTGGAACATGCACCAATTTTTAAAGTACATTAATGACATTTATCAGGTATTGCAAATGAGTAACAACTCATAGGGGATTTGCCACATACTTTTTCTTTCTTATATGCAGAAAACATTACAAAGGCAGCCTTAGGTACTGACTGAGGTCATGCATACAATGTGAACATTGCTCCAAGGAGCTGGTTCCACCTCAGACATATTGGCTCCTTTGGTATAAATTGCAAATATTACTGTAAAACTACGTTTAAAGTTACAATGGCAAGTGTTTGAAAACTAGAAAGCACAGACTTGGTTTGGGCTCTTCCTTTATTTGTGCAGTATGACAGTGTATTTTACTACAGGTTCACATAGGTTTTCTGCATCTTTGTGCTTCATTTAAGTCTCAGGGTACTCTCTGAAAATGAAATTATTATCTTTGGTCAGACCCTAAATATCCAGACTAATCCTATCTCTTCTTTTGAAAAAATGCTTAGCTATGATAGAGAAAGAAACAAAACCATCTAATTTTCTGCTTGTGCAATTCTCCTTTCCAGTATAATTTAATAGTTGATCCTTAAAATAATTAAATTATATGGGTATTCAAGTCAGGTAGAGTATGATAAAACAAGCTACTTGCATGCTTAGAAGCACATATGCTAGTAAGATTTGCTGAGCTCAGGATCTAAAGCAATTTATCTGCTTTGCTCAATGAGGCTGAAGCACATGTGAAATAAGATCCAGGTTGTATCACAGAAGCAGATTCCAGGATCCTATTTTTCCATTGTTTTTTTTATTCTGTTTCAGGACCTAATTTTAAATTTTACATAATTTGCCTGGTGTTCAAATAGCAAACTGAATTACAGATTTGCAAGCAATCAGATTTCTTATGAGATTAAGTCACAACCCGTACCAGTTCAACACGTATCTAAAAAAAAATGTTTGTTGGTCATTTTTTTTAATAGAAAATTTGTATACAAATTAAATTATACTATAAAATTAAGTTACACCATCATTTTCCTTATGCTTTTAATTTTAAATATTTCATAAAAAGAACACATTTGCAATATGATCTAATAAATTTAGAAGCTATTTCTTGAAAAATGTCTATAGCAGCAACAGATGGCAAGAAGTAAAAGAACAACAAAATCTTGTTTTGAGTATCATCCAATTTGACAAAGAACCAGCTGCTATAATAAGTGGTGTCAACATCTAAAATGTGCTTTAAAATTAAACTCACTTAGATCCATTAAATGCAAAATGCTTTAAGGAATAAAGTTGATGCTTTGTTCTTGTTTATCACTGTTCTACCTACTATTTTCTAAATTTTCTGATAACTGCCAACACTTGTCATATTAGTAAGGACAGACAGATGGAAGGGTAACCATATCCACTTTTATAAACAAAAACAAAGTTGTGAATACTCTATGTGATACAGATCAATGTAACCAAAACTCTAACTGAATTTTTCTTTTAGCAAAGGACCTTTTAGAAGTAGGCATTCAAAGCATAGGTTTAAGTCTTTCCTGTTGTTATTTCTATTGTGTTATCTGATACAATTCTTGTTTTTATTAATAGGTGAATGATTTGTACTTTGGTTTTGGTTTTACACTAGAGCCTGCTTGTCTGACTAAAGCAGTTTACTCTCCTTCTGTTATGTTTTATTTTAACATCCTTGGGCTCTGTCAGCATATTGAAAAGTTTGACTAGAGGGAAATCACATTTATTTTAAAATCAAGAATTCTATCATGGCCTTTAAAGTGCAGTCCTGTACTGGGAGTTGTGTCCCAGAGGAAGTTCAGGAACCATAAAAGCCCTCTAATCAAAAAGCAGAGAGGAAAACCCTGCCTAAGCCTGGGAGAAAGATGTTGTTGCTGTGAGTAGCAGCCCATTGCTGAGTAGAAGCAGGAACTACTGACAAATGCACAAAAGTTGTCAAACTCCAGATACTTGCTGGATGCCCTTTATGGAAAGGATCACTAATTTCCACTGCAGGTTGGTGACAGTGCTGAAAATTCATGGCATATATTTTGATTCTCCACCATAGGATTGATGCAGCATTGACTCAGTTATCCTTCCTTCCCTGTTTTGCAGAAGATGGTAGAATGGGGGCTGCATAGGGACAAAAAAAATCTCTGTTTCCTTCACATATATGCTGCAGAATATGGTTTAGCCTTTGATTTTCTACAAATTAACAACAATCATAGGAGGACAAGGCTGCTTTCAGACCTTATTAGCAGACCAAATTCCAAAATCAAATTAAGGCTTTCACATCAAAATGTGAAACAAAACTATTTCAGACCACTATCAAAAACTCAGAAATCAAAATGAACTACGAATTTTTTTCAGGAATTATACTGAAGATGTAAAAAAACCAGAAAATTAAAACCAGAATGAGCAGAAGGTGTTACTCTTCCCCCCAGTCATCAAAAACAGCCTCTGACAACCTCTCTGTAGCAGTTCTTCACAATTTCTTCTTTCTCCATCAGCTACTAACTGATTTCACTGTTCCATCTGAGCACTGTACTACTGATGGTCTGCTAGATGGAAAACTAGCTGACAACTTTCAGAAAAAACAGTTGCTATGAAAGATGCCACTTTATTATAAGACAAAAATGTTGGATTTCTGATATCTCCAATTTAAATTTTGCCTGGATGCATGGACATTAGTAATTTCTGAGCAGCCCTCCTGTCCTGCTTCATTTAGGTGGAGACACCTTTCCTTTTTTCTTAGAGCAGCCACCATACAAACCCAATGCCACCAGGCAAGGAGCACATGGTTACAGCAGTATTGTCTCTCAGCCTCACCACAGGTTGGAGGCACCTATGGAGTCACAGGAACTGAAGGTATCAGGGTGTTCAGGCTCTTTGCTACAGAAACTGGGAGTTTGAGCCTCAGAAGCTTGTTCTTGGCTTAAGGACTGGGAATCCCTCTACATATCCTTCTAAGTAGCATTTCCTAGGCAAGTTTTGATAGCCTAAGCAGCCATTCACCTCACATTAATTAAAAAAAAACCAAAAAAGACCAAACTAACAAAATCCCACCTCCAAAAACACAAAATATTTTTTCTATAAAACGGAGGAAGTATTTTGTTGCCAATATGTTTTCCAAAATTCATGTTAACCAAGAATTTTTAAAAGATTTTATTTCAAGTAGACTAAGCCATCACAAATATTTCCGGTGTACCGAAAAGAAAAATAAATCTAGAAATCTTTAAAGAAGTGTTTTCTTCAATATCACACATCTCTTTATATACTTACAGACACAAAGCATGAGATTCATACCTAATTGAGTAATGGAGAAAAAAATCACTTGCGCATCTTATCTTTAACATTATTGCAAAGCTCTGACTTGAAGAAAAGGAAAAAGCCTCAATTATTCAGTGTAAAAAAAGGGGGAAAATATTCTGGAAAGAATACATGATGGATAATGCAAAGAACATGTATACTCTGTTGTAAGACGCTGCTCTGCAGACAGACTGGGGAACAGGGATATTCCTGGGCTAATGTTTCCTCATGCAAGTCCACAGATCTTGCTTTTTCAAGATCCATATGTCATACCAGAGTTGATCTGCTTGGAGGCCTCACACGTGAAAATGGTGTGTTCATTCTTTAGATCAACCTAAAGAGCAAGTGAACTGATCTTTAACTTTGTTACCAAAACTAATGGCATGATTTTGATAACTTTCTTGATTGTATACTAGGCTTCCTTATTTTCACCAACTGGAATAGCTGTTCAAATTAAGTCAAATAAAAAAAAATTCACCAAATCCAGGTACAAGCAACCAAATTATTTTATTCAACGGTGAAGTTATAAGAAAAGAAAAGATTAGTGCAGAAAAAGAACAAATAGAGAAAACTCAGCCTTAGTGGAAAAACCTATGTTTTTTTCAGCTCTATTCCTTCTAGTTGCAAACACATCAACTCCCAAACTCTCTTAGAAAAGTTAGTAACTTTTCCTGACAAGAACAAGTGAGAGAGCACTAGTGGGATTCTTTCAAAGACGTGAAATCTCTGTACTACAGGTGCTTGGGGGAATTCATTATCAACTTCATGCCTTTCCTCTAACAACAGTCTTCCTTCAGGGGAAGGAATCTTCAATATGTTGTTGAAATTGTGGTAGGTCCCTCAGTGACTTAGTGCCACAGACTCTGAGCCACTAATTGAAATATCATTTTAACCAATCTTACCAGAGATGCTTTGGTTCTGAAGCTGATACCTCAGTAATTATTATAGGCATAAAATTAGTCGCAGTATCTTATGTACATAAACCATTTTCTTAATACTATTATGTGTCTCAGTTTATTGTTTTTATCTTCTTCCTTCATCTCCATATTTTTATGGTTTGCTTTGATACAGAATTATCTGATACATGCAAGGCTGGAAAAATTAATATATGAGAAGGTCAAGCATTATATATTATACATAAATCCTCTTCATTGTATTAAAATGATAGCGGAAAACAGTTTCTTTTAGAAGCCTGTTAAGTCTGAGTATGTAAATCAAATCTCACATGATCTGATCAAGACTGAAAAATTGATGTATGATTCTTTTAATGGCTTATCAAATAGGTGGACAGAACCCAGGACCAGAACCCACAAAAAGAGACTATGTGTGTCCTAACTATTGGAGCTGGTGACTGTGTTTTGTTTCCCAGTTTACTCCCAGAACGTAGACAGTCTCTAGTGTCTATGACCTTTATCTGCACTTGGCCCTTGCCTAGTCCTGGCCACTCTGGGACCCTATGCTCCCAACTATGGAAGTCTCAAAAATAAGAAAGAGCTACAAATTTATAGAAGAGAATAAATAGTTGCTCACCATTATCTATTAATTTTAGGGAGGAGAGGTGGGGACAAGGAGGGAGGGGAAGAATCGCGTAAAGGGCATTTGTATGACAACACTTCAATAGATCTGATTATTAATTTTTTTTTTTAAAGTTTTCTGAACTACCTTTTTACATGAAGAGCATGCTCATCAGAGCCTGGTGTCATAAGTGCCTATGATAACCTTGCCCACTTAAATTGTGAGAGGATGTAGAATAGTATCTTTTTGGTTAGAAGAAGTCCTTTACTTCCAGGTACTTCCCTTGCACGTCCACAGCTACATGAAGAACAGGAACCCTTGTTACAGTCTCACCCACTTTGCACACCACCTAGAGCAGTGCTGAGAATTAATTGTGTCTATACAAAGAATCATCCATTTTGATTGCAATGCTAAGAAGCATAAGTAAAACAACCTTTAACCAGCTGTTTTCACAAAAGTAAATTACTATTTATTATATTCTTTATAATTAATGAAGACCAAAGTACTTACTATGATGGATGCCAATAAATACCCTCTAATATGCAAAAAAATTTCCCATTTACATTTTAATGAGATTTGAAATGTTAATGAAGGGAGTCTAGTAATTAACTTGGTGAGTGTCTCAAATAAAAGTGAACTTTGTTAGATGAATTAATATTAGTTCCTCATTAGGATGCTCTAATAGGTGAAAATAATTAATGTTTTAGCTAATACTCTGAAAATAAATAAGTATTTGTTAACTGTTTGTCAAATATTCCTTAATTATAAACAATGAGCTCATCAGTAACACGTGATCTTTCAAATGCAATCCATAAATAGCAACACTTATAACATATCCTTTTTTAGTATAGTAAATAATTTTAAGTCATTAAAAAAGAAAAAAATAAACCAACAACACAACATATCTTTACATTCATTTGCTTCCCATTTGGTTGCTTTACAGACGCTGAGATGAGGGTCTGTTTAAGCTCTATTATTTTTATTAAGATATTTAATGTAATATCACTAAAAGTAAATATGAGCCCAGTTATCTTCCTGTGACAGGTTTATGGCATCCAGAAAGGAAATTGATGTCCAGTACAGTCATCTGTTTTTATTCATAAATACTCTGTGAAAAGTGCACTTTCTGAGTGCTTTCATAGTGGGACATGTAAAAGGCCATGGATTTGCTCCATATACACCCACCAATGGGAGACAGACAAGAGAGGACTCAGCCATTTGTAGATCTGAACAGCTTGCTGCCAAAATTGCTTGGAATGGGAAAAAAAGGGGAAAAACACAGTATTTTTGTTGAATTCACCTCTTACTCCCCCCCAAAGACATTTTTTTATTTTTAAATTTTAAGTCCAAAAGAGAATTTACAGAAAATTTGGAAGGATTTCTAGGATTGCACAAGCTACTGGATTAAATATTAGAGGACAAATACCTCACTTATTCAAATCTCAGTAAGACTTAGTGCAATCTAAACTGGTTCCAGGAAGACTATTTCCTAAAGAAAGTTTAAAACATAAAGGTCACATTATGAATACATAAAAATGCTAATTCACACATACATTCAGGAAGGAATATACACAATTTACTGCAATGCCAAAACAAAATTTATAACCACTGTTTTAACCATTTATCTTGGCATAACAGTATATTTATAGGCAAGCTGTTTAAAATATAAATTGTCCTCGCTTCTCCCCAAAATGCATAAATAAATGAAACATTCAACCTTATATTGCAACAATAGTTTGTTACAACACCCTGTATACATAGTTCTCATAACTTCTTACTTAACGAGGTTGCTGATCCTGAAAATACAGAAACACATGTAGCTCCAAGGAATACATTGATAGGCATATTTGTCATGTTCAGTCTCTGATCCACAGAAGTGAATCCAGTGGGCTGGCAAGCCTTAACACGCTCTGGAGCACTCAATCCCAGTGGCAGTTAACAAATAGTTGCTTGTGAAACAGTTGTATTGAAAGGTCACAGTATACCTTTTGTGCTTGTTACGTTAACCTCATAACTTAGTTTGCTTCTGGGGAAGGGAACTAGGAATGTATATCACTGCACCTGGCTATTTTTCACAGGCCAGCATGATTAGATACCTGTGTATAACAGTACACATCCTGCACCCAGTTTCATTATCATACCTCTGAAGTCATATGGAATGCTTTCACACTTATAACCTTGGCCCCCTAAACAGGTACACAAGTCATCAATCTGATATTAATAGACACTTTCTCTAATGAGTGTTGTCTCCAGTTGAACTTATAAAATTAGTCATGCTATGTTTGCTGGGTGTACATTTCTGTTTAAATTTGCAAGACTGCACTGGAATTCTAGCAACCGTTTCAGAAGGAGGCATACAGCCTGCTTCTACTGACAGGGGAAAAAGTATTTGAAGGTCACTCTATTTTTTAATTCATCATTACTTTCTTCTATTCCTGTTCTGTGGCTAAGAGATTGCTCTTGAAAAAAAAAAAACCAACAAACAAACAAACAAGCTAACAAAAAAACCCCAAAAAAACAAACAAAAAAAATCTTCTCTCTTCTTTTTAGACAGCTGAAATTACTCTAGATTAAACACAATGTGCAATAAATGCCTTTAGTATTGGAAATTATCATCAATTTGCTCATGAAAGTTGGACTATCAGGATTTCTATGTAGTTTTCACATCAGACATTTTCTCCTCCAGATGAAGTGCTCTGTTTCACAGACAACACAGCAAATACAGCAATGAGACCAGCACTGGAATTGCTCACTATTCCTCACCAATGAGGAGTTCTGAGTAAATCAGGAAGTGCTTGCTACAATGGGAGAGCACTTCTGTGATGCCTTAAGTTTTCGCATTCATATTTTCCAGATTATCTACTGCATTAGTATGTAACTCTGAACTTTGTGTAAAGTGTTAGCAAGTTCTCCTCACAGTTTAGTTAGACAAAATAATCCTTTTCCAGCCCCAGAACAAGGACACCATTGCAGCTTCAGGCCCCAAAAGTATAAACAGCAAATTGAGGAGAGCAATCTGGGAGGCTGGGACTTCATAACCTGAAGTTAGAGTTGGACAATTAACCCCAATATGTGTTAGGGAAGATGAAACAAAAAAGCCTTATAAATATGATTGCCTGACAAAAGATTTTATGAATGTGGGAACTGTAAGGGAGATTGAAATGAAAGCAACCTTTGACATACCAAGTCTTAGTTGCTGAACAGCTGAAAAGCTAGTATGTCCAACTGAAAGTAATCCCTTCTTGTTTAGATAAGCAAAACCCTCTGCTTGCTGATAAGTATGGTAATGTAAGGATTCTTATAGGTTGTATGTAAATGCCATAGGACTTGTATCTTGTAATAGACTGGTTAGTGGAAATTAGAATATTCAGCATAGAAGAGGATTTATTGCATTGTAACAAGAACCTCACTCGCTCATTCCTGCTCTTTCTTGCTCTCTTACTCCTACGCTGTCTCTTACTACTCTCATCTGCTCTTATCTCTTGCTCTTCAGTCTTTTGTTCTCTCCCTCCTGGGCCTACTCTGAGCTGTGGCTGACAACTCTAAGCAATGTCCCAGCCTTCACCCACGCCCTTTGCAAAACACTCTAAGTTCTAAGACCCAGCTTCAAAGATCTCTCGTCTCCGTCCACTGTCCCATTCACCAAGCACCCAACAGTCTCCTACAATACGTAAATGGACCAAAACTTATAAAAGTGTGAAAACTTATGACCAGTTATCCATCTTGAATATAGCCTTGTCTGGCTTCTTGTACTGCCCAAGGTGTATCCTTTGAAGGCCTTTTAATAAATACCTGCTTTATTCCTTTAATACTGTCTAGCTTCTGTTCTAGGTATCCTCTCAAGGCATCATTTATGCTGTTGAAACATCAATATGGAACACACAATGGGCACTGTAGGAGTGCCTGTTCTGAAAATATCTGTGACAATTGACATTTTCAGATCTTACAAGTCTGCTGGGTAATTACTTGCTGTTACCCTCTTGTGTTTCTAAACCTCTTGATTTAAGTTCAAAGCTATTTGACTGTGGAGGAAACCAACCTTAAAGGTAAAAGTGGCCTGAGGGAAATGACCTCCTATTCCAGCAACAAACCATAAGCACACATGCCATAGGCAGCATATGCTGAAATGAGTTTAAACTCTTTAAATTGAATCAAACACAGATGTAAGTCAGCATTCACCATAATGTGGGGTGAAAATAACCCAAGAAAGATGGCAAGAAATGCAGATATAGATATTGTGACAATAGCGATCAGACCACATGAAAAATGCAGTTTTTATCAAAGAATAGCTCATGCCACATTGGTTGAAGATACCTTTCTTTTTTGCTTGACTTTTAGAAACATTAATGTGCTACAATTGTTATGGAGAGGTTGGAATAGTACCTAATATTTCAATTAGAGATTTCCAACTTCTTTTTCTCTGTACACGTAAAAGTAAAAACACTTGGAAAACAATACAAGTGACCTACACATTACAGGATTAGTCTTGACGATCCCCATGCTTAGCAGGCCTGTTTTACTACAAATGAAAATAGCTAATACAATGCATCTAAGGCTTGCTTACTGATCTAGCAACATAACAGTGATTTGGCTTTGAAAGAAATCAATCCTATCAGCTGAAAGGGAGCAGAAATTAACAGTCTTGAACAAACAGTCACTCCTGTTTATCACTTTCTGCATGACCAGAATAGAACCAGAATAGAACTCCTTTTTCCCTGTCTCCTCTTGGTTAACAGCAGATTCAGCCTTCCTTTTCTCTTCCATATTTCTAAGTCTCTGCTTTTTCACTGAGTGATGAAAGATGCAAATCAAGCAAGGAAAACAACAGCAAGAAAATCGTGACAAGGAAATGTATAGTTCTCCAAATGTTCTTCGTTTTTCTTCCCAGTCCTTGGGTTAATATCATCCTCTGAATAGAATGAAAAATGTCCAAAATATACTCAGACTATTTGGCTTTATTTTTTTTTTTTCCTTCTCATCTGGCCGAGAACATGAAAAGACCAGGAGACAAAAGAGAAGAGACCCACACTCTACTTTCTCAAAAGGGAGGAGAAACCATCCATGGAACTGGTTCTCCTGCAGGAAAGAGAGTAGCCTCCTCCTCCTCTTCCTAACCAAGAGGCAAAAGACAACTTGTTACAGGTTTCCACAGGTTTCCTACAGCACAGTAGATAAAATGAGCTTGCCAATATTTTCTCCTATCCAAATATTCAGGCATTTGGATGTGGTAAGTCAGGTTCAACAGTCCAAAAATTCAAGGCATTTATTGCTATGTGATTTTGGATGTGACTCTTGCCTAAAATCATTGTATTTTGGAAAGGACACATCATTCCTTTTTCTTCTCCAGAAGCAATCATGTATATCTTCATAATTTGATATTGTAATGACAACTGGTGAGTACTCCATTACTTTTATCTTTACTGACTTTATAGAGTAGTTAATATATCACCTCACCAAAACCTTGATGTAAGAAACTAAGGTACTGCATGAAATATTTTTTCATATGATTGATATTATATCTAGTAGTGGTCTCTCTTTATGTATTAATAGAATATGGAGAAATCAACCCAAAGGAAATTGCAGTCAGTAAAGAGAGAAACTAAAATAAAAGGGATATATAACATTTGTGCGAAGGGAAAAAAAATTATTTTGAGGCTTGGAATTAATGCAACATGAATAAAGCCAACTTTTGTATCCCTCAAATTAAAACCATTCAAATGGTAAGAATTTGCTCTGACAAGAAATTATAATTTTCATTGTTAGAGCTCTTTCAAATAATTATTCTTTTAAAATTTTATCCTTAAACTTTATCTTTTAATTTCATTTTTTTATCATACAGATCACATAATTTATAGTATTCTGTTCCAGAAGGACCTATGAAGCACATGAAAAAGTCTTCAGGAAAGCCACCACCAAGTGCTTTTGGCTTCTGTTGCCAGTTCACCATTGTTGCTTACAGAACCCACTGAAATTTCGATTCATTGGACATATTTCACATCCTCCACTTCTGCTAAAGCAAAAGAAAAGTGGAAATGGAGGACAACATTTTGAGATTTACTGTGTTTACACAAAGCATTTTTTTCCAATTGATTTGCAGTGACTGATACAACTGTGAGTGTAATTCCATTCCCAGTATTTATGTGGTTGGCATAGAAGTTCCTCTGTCAAATGTACTTTGCCAGAGTGAGTGGGAAGATTGGAAGAGACAATAAATTGTCTTGATCACTTTGGCTTTTGAGTTGTTTTCAAAGCTAAAGCAGTTGTTTCTTTTTGCTTCTTTAGAAACTAGGAAATCTAATATTTCTCATCTTGCCTATTTGTAGGAAAATTTAGCATGCCTTCTGTCATTAATTCCTAATATAGTTGGGCATTTCTTAAAGATAAAAGGTCATACACATCTTTGTAACTGTGTGTAATACACACAGACATAAACAAATCCAAATCATGAGGACATAGTGATGATAAAGTAGCATTAACTGTTCTCACTTACGTAGTCCTTTTCATCTTTAGGCTTGCCAAATTTAAGAATTTATGGTTTGTCATGAGACCAGCCCAGGGAATGCTTCTTTTACCTGTATGAATATTTTCATTGAATTAGTTGGGGTTACCCACAGCTGTAAACAGTGGCCTACCTTGTGTTTCTGTGGTATATTTCAGTCAAGTTTATGGGAAGTTTTAAAAGTGAGAAGTGAATTACTAAGACAAATACTGAGCTGTGCTGCATAGAGCTATGAGATACTGCATCTTCTATATGCTAGAATAGAAAGAAGCTTAAAGTTATACATGCAAATAGTTCAGAATTAAATCCTAAATAAACATGTCAAATGGAATTTCAAGCACAATATTCTTTTGTGTAAATGAAGAGCACTGCAGAATATACAGCAAACCCTAAAACAAACCCTGTGGCTGTGCTCTCCAATATGCTTCCTGTAATACACTTCATGCTAATACATTATCAGCTAGATATATTGGTCTCCAGTACAAATATAGTGATTATTTTGATCTTTGCTGTACCTAAAGTAAGGCAGGAATGGGTTCGTGTCTATGAGTGTTTTTCGGAGAGCTTCCCTGTCTGACCATCCAAGAGCTAATCTGGCAGTCACAGCTTCCCCACCTGGGCTGGGACTGCAGCCCTTTCGCAGTGGTTGGCTTCAGTGAGCTGACAGGTGCCCTGCTTGGCCCCCTACACATCCCACACTCACAGGCAGACCAGGTTTGCTTCCGCCCTAGATTTCCCATAGCAAAGTCTCAGACATCTTAATCCTTAAAATAAATTAATCTTGGTGCAATAACTAAATAAGAAAATATCTGCTCAAGCTGGTGCCTCTGAGGAGGACCCCAAACAAAGCAAACCCTGTGCTTTTGTATCTTTCCAGTCTAAGCATAGGAAGGTCTGATGTCCTCGGCTTCTTTTGTGTCTCTGAGAGTCCAGTCCCCTGGCTGGGCCACAGGTCCCAGGACCTTTTTTCTGCACAGGGTCAGAATTTCATGGCATCTTGCCTGGGGGTCCCACCCAGAGCTCAACCTGCACCCCATGCTACCTGCACTGAATGGATTCCTCAACAGGAGTGAACCTCTTTATATTTAATTTCACAGTAAAAGTCTAAAGAGTCACTTGTGAAAAAAGAAAAAAATCTTCAGGACATGGCAGTAGACAACACAGAAGGAGAAGCGGCAAAGGTAAGAGTTAGTTTCCGTAATAAATATGATAAGTCTACAAATCTTCTTCTAGTTCTGTGATTTCACATGTATATGAAATTTTAGTGATGTAAATTCTCTATATAGAGGAACTCTGTCTTAGAAAAATTGCTTCTCCATGGGTTTTCCACTGGTTTACAATCAAGTAGAGGTATGAGCTATTTAACAGGAAATAAATATCAAAAATCATGTCATTTTATTTATATTGCAACGTGTGGGACTTAATCTACATATTCATTCTTGCTGTTCTTCAAATGACTAAGAATCCTTGCTGTCAGAAAGGCACTAACCTGGATGCCACAATATATCAGGACACACTTGTTTATTGATCTTTTGGATATTACTTTAGACACTTATATTAATTGATAGAATTGTGTTTAGCTGGTAGATATGTAACCTGAATGTTTTAGTAGTATCTATGATTTGTTCTCCATATGCAGCAGGTGATTGATTAGATTTGTCATTTTGCTTCTGTACAGTACGAGCGCCTATATTGGCTATTCATAGGATGCCAGATAGACTATTTTAAGACTTGACCTAAAAATCCTGTGCTTTCAAAATTGTTGCAAATCAACACTATTTTTATTTGTAATATAATAATAATAAAAAAAATCTCAGCTTATTTTGCCCCTCATTTGCACAGAGTATTTTTTTGTAACATATTTACAAGATATGTATGGCCTTCCTCAAGTACTGCAATGGGAAATATCACAACAATAACAATCAATTTAAAGGAATGTTCACGTATAAAGGTGATCTATATAATTATTTTCTACATCCTCTAGAATTACAGTCAAGTTCTTGTACTTAAAAAAATCAGTAATGCAATAATGGAGAACTTAATTTTAACCTGTTCTTTTGTGGGCTGTAACTTTGAAGACAACAAACCTATAGCTTGTGATGGGGTGCTGATTGGTGCTATTAATATGAAACAAAAAGGTCTTTAACTTCTTTCAGATGTGTCCTGATGAAACAAAAGGGGATCTCTGAAAATGTGATACTGCTGTGTGCCCACAAATCTTGCTTACAATGAAAATTTTACTTCTGGTGGCTGCATCATGATGAAGACACGCTTACCACATAATTAATCACAAGGCCCTCTGTCTCTTGTGCATGATAAGTGGGTAGGCTGCAGGAATAAAGTTTAAAACTCAAAGAATTGGAAAATTTTAGCTTTAGACAAAAATTCAGAATATACTAGACTCGAAGAGCTAACCCATCCTAAAGCTCACTCGCAACCACTCCTCTAGCCAAACACATGCTCATTTGAACAAGCATTTAAAGAACAGGGAGATTTCAAATGCAAGAGTGTTTACAGAACAAAATAATACTTATATTAGTCTTTTCAGTAGAGTATTGACCCAAACCACAGCAGCAATGTGCATCCAAACCCACTGAGGGAGTCCAAAGGAGCCAAGTGTTTGCAGTGCGTGGTCTCAAGCAGCACAAAATAATCAGGTAACAATTGTTTTCCCACTAACAGCAGAAGTGGGCCGCACAAGCTCTCATCTTGTAACTTCCCCAACATTTCCATAATTATAGTTACTTCCTAGTCAAATAATTTATACAGGGTTGTTCAGCTTTAGAGAAAATAAAACACCATATTTTAAACTTGAGATGTACATTTATAATTAAATTCTATATTGGAAATTATTATTAAAGGAAGCAAAAAAACTCCACAAAAAACCCACTTGCAATATTCTAGGTAGCAGATGCAATTTTACCTTTCATTGTACATGCTTACGAACAGTGGCATTTTTTTATACTTCTAACAGTATATGAATTAAATTCTTAATGATGCCTTTTGTTGAAATCAGCAGTACTGTTGACACATCAGCCATGGTAATGTATATGCAGATGAGTGCCCATATTATACCCTTTATTGTACCCTTTGTGGACTCCTATGTTTATCTTTACAAGAAACTTTACTGCTTGCTGAAACATATTATAAAATCCCATCCATACAGTTTGTATAAGTGGAATTGATGTCTCAAACTAGACTCAAAAATGTGTATGCTGTTACAATACAGTGCTGCATTGTAAATTATAAATATTAGTGAAGAAATAATGTTGACTTGTGGTAGGACTTCTCTTTAAAATAAACCTTACAGAACACTACAATTTGTTCATATGAAGGACTTCTTACACTGTCAAGAGTATGATATGATATACTTTGTGATTATTTAATATATATCCTAGATTTTATTTTACTATTTTATTCTTAGTTATAATTCAGCTGAGGCGAATTAAAATGAACTCACCTCTTCTGTGATAAAAATTTTAATATGCAAATACAGGCAGAAAAAAATGTGCTAGAAAAAAATTGTGCACAGTTGTATATCTATAATCAGAAAACCTACACACCTTGAGACTTCTTAGACTATTCATACTTCCAGAAAATAAGTACAAATGTCAACAAGATAAAGAAATCAGTGATAGAGAGCTTTTGGATGTAGAACAGTGAGGCTATAAAGTATTTACACCTTGTCACTACTGGGGAGAGAGAAGTACTGAAATGAATGTCTGTCTGTTATTTAAAAATATTTATAGCTTCAAAAGCTTCTGCATTTCAAAGGGGTTGTTCAGTTTTTGAAGTCATCAGCTTTAGGACTCACAGGTGAAAAACTGTGTTGTCTTTTGCTTTGGCAAAAATGAAAAAAAAAATCGCAAAACATCCAAACATTTTCAGGATATTTTTTACTATTTTGTTCTGTTTTATAATGTTTCCTTAATAGGATGTTATTTCAATCTCCATCCCACCAATTTTGTCTGCAGACTAAAATAAACACATTTAATAAGTAAATGATTCCTGAATAATTTGATAATATAATTAAATTGATAAAATGATAAAATTATAAAAGAAAAGGAACATCATTACCATTCAATAAAGTTTACAATTCCCAATCCAGTGTTAAGACAATCTTCTTTAGCAAAGAAACCTGGTTTGTACTTTTACAGGCAGCCATTCTAGAAGGTTCCCTTTTCTTTCTTTCTTCTTTTTCTTTTTTTTTTAGACTGGAGAAATCTTAATGCTTGACATTATATTCTGTACACCATCAAAATGTGCAGACAAAATTTCCCCTACCTGGCAGCATGTATCCCTCAAAAACTGACAACTCAAATACACCAAAATTATTCTATTAAATTATTAAGAATCCTGATATTTATCTCCTCTAAATGTCACTGTGTGTCAAATAGAGTAGAAAAATTGTATCCAATGATAAGAGCCTCAGTCAAGTAGAAAGATTCATATTTTAAAAGAAATGCCAGACGTTTAAAAATAATTTGAGAAATAAAATAACTGTTATCAATTTAAAAGGTATGTGAATGGGATACAATGTCAATTATAAAGTTCAGTCTTTAGTCAGAACTCCATTTCATTATCTGGTTTTGAAACAAATCACTTTAAAATGGCCCCAACATTTAAAGTTTCATTAGACCTTTACTGAAAGATCAGACCAACTAAACAACCAATATTTGCTATTATTATCGAATCTCTGTAACTGTGAGCAACATTTAGCAAGTTTGCATAATCAATAACTCTCCTCTGAGCAGAGAGTTATAAAAGCTTTGCCCTGTACAAAAAGGTCTGAAAGAGTACGATAAATCCCTATGAGGGCAGACGCACAAGTGAAAATATTTACCAGTCAATAGAATGGATCCCATTGCCTTCTGTTGACAAAGCAGGTTACACACCACATGCAGCCCAAGTTAAATTGTTCTCAGGTTTAAAATGTTTTTCTTTAATGTCAAATGAAAAATCTATTCTGCACCTCTGACAATAATAACAATATAACAAATTTCATATTAAGTACTTTTCAATTTCTCATCATCTATTTCTAAATACTATTCCAAAGGCGTTAATTCACAGTCCTATAAAACAAAATGTTACACAGTTTTTGAACTTTAAGATCTAGCTATCTTGGTTCATATTGAGTCACCTTTTAAATATTTAATTAGTATCACTTTATGAGGTGAGGATTTTTTTCAGCTTTCACAACACCAAAATGATCTTTTTCTACCTGATGTGATTAGCATGAAACAGACAGTATGATTCAGAGATTTAGTAAGTAGATTTAAGTTTTTTAAACTTTTATGAAACTGTTACAGGGATTTGATTTATTTACACTGCCAGAAGTATAAGTAACATTCTCTTTAATGCAAAATGGGGCAGTAGTCTGATAATCTGGTTTAGGGCGCCAGGCATGTCCAAGGGGAGCTCTCACATACCTGGAAACTATGGTGCTTCTTTTGTCATGTAACAATGCCTGTTATAGTTAATGATGCTTGAAGACTGTCTGATCAGAAAAAGAGAGATAAAGTTTTAAAAAATGTACCTCTCCCAGAACCTGCTTGTTTGTTGACATTTCCAGGTGTATTCATTAAGTTTTAGCAAGGGTTTTATTTCATAGGATCATGGAATGGTTTGGGTTTGAAGTGGCCTTAAGCATCAGCTTGTTCCAATTCCTTGCTGTGGACAGGGGTACCTTCCTCTAGATAAGGTTGCTCAGGCCTCCATCCAACCTGAACTAAAATTTGTCTTATTGTTTTTTCATGGTTTGGTTTTTTATAGTTTAAAAATTACCAACTTTGCAAGTATTTATTTTTCTTCCATTAAATTCTCATTCTGAAAAAATTCTCAAAGCCAAAATAAAATTTCAGAAAGAAAGCACAGAACAAATTCCTATAAAAACCAAAAGCATAGCAGTTTTCTGCAGTATGAGTAATACAGATTGAAATTCATTGAAAGGTACAGTACTGACAGTTATCCAGAACCATGACTAACTATAATACATGTAGCCCTTTAGAAATCTTTGAAAATATAGCATCCTTCAAAATGTTTTGATACAGACTTCTTTTTTTTACAGAGCTAACAGTTTGAATAAATCAATAACAAATCCTTTTCAAAGAAGCTGTTTTCTTCATTATTTTATAGCAATTCTTTTATATTGAGGACATTATGGTTATAAACTCAGATTCCTTATTAAAAATGAAACCATTATGTATCAACCTTTAGCTAATAAAGTCTTTTTATTTGTATGTTCTAATTACAAAAATACTTTATTCAGTGAGACAAAGGAATTTTTTATGTTCTGCAACTTGTGATGCAAAGATAGTTCTTTCTTTTTAAAGAACTAGCCAGTGCTGTTTAATGTACAGTTCTCTCAGGAAAATAGGTAAGGGAAAAAAAGCAGAAGAGAGGAGATGGAAAACTTCCTATTAAACTTTATTTCATAGTGGAAGGGTTCATAAAATTCATAGTTAATCTTTCCTAGACAAGAAATCAAGAAATGCATAAGCAACTGTTTTTTTTCTGGGCAGTCTCACAACTGGTCCTGCTACCTTTCTCTCATCCTTCATCATATTTTTTCTGATTTCCATTTTACAGATGAAGAGAGGCACCAGCCAAAGTAAGATTCACTTGAAGAAATTCCAAATGAGCCTCAGTAGGCAGTCTTGTAGCTTCTGCAAATTTACACACTGTCCTGCCATATGCATGATCCATAAACCTAAATTTTTGTTCAATTTACAATATGTAGTGACAGTTCATACAGTTACCGTTCATAGGGACAGTATTAGTCAGTAAGGTCCCATGTAAACTACAGTAGTAAAATTAGGGCACAAGGCTATCACTTCACATCCTACTGCTCTGCTATTTAAATACTTTGCTCTCTGAAACCGCACAGGATTTTGTGCTATGAACTTTTCTGTAAGGGGTTCATCTGACAGTGTTTTAAAGAAAATGGTGGGAGGGCATGCTTTCATTTCAAGAATAGAATAGAATAGAATAGAATAGAATAGAATAGAATAGAATAGAATAGAATAGAATAGAATAGAATAGAATAGAATAGAATAGAATAGAATAGAATAGAATAGAATAGAATAGAATAGAATAGAATAGAATCTCAGTTGTAAGAAACCTACAAATATCATGTAGTCCTGAACACTTCAGGCCATGTTGTTAGGATATTGTCCAAACATGTTTTAAACACTGGCAGTCTTGGGACATTGACCATCTTGCTGGGAAGCCTGTTCCAGTGTTTGACCATCCCCTTGGTAAAGAAATGATTCCTGATGTCCAGACTTAGCCTTCTCTTGCCATTAATAATTATTTGAACCATTCCTACAGGCCTTACTTCTGAATACCAGGGAGAATGGCTCAGCACCTTCATCTCCTTTTGACCTTATGAAGCTGTAGAGAGTCACCTTTTCTCTGGTCCAAAATAGAAGATCTTGAAGTCCTCAGCATCTCATCATAAGACATTGATTCCAGGTTTTTTACCAGCATTTTTACCCTCCTCTGGAGGACATTCAAAGACCTACACATCCTTTTTAAACTGGGGGCCCAGAACAGCACATAGTACTCAAGGTGAGGCCACACTAAGTCTGAATACACTGGTATAATCACTTTTGCCTGGCTGTGATGCTGTGTTTGATGGACTGACAGGCCAGGACTAACTGGGCACACAGTGTTTGCCTTCTGGACCACCAGGGCACACAGTGCTGACTCAGACTGAGCTTCTGTCAACCAATAGCCCCAGGTCCCTTTCTACAGGGCTGCTCTCCAGCCACTGTTCTCCTCATTTATATTTGTCTCCAGCATTATTCCATCCTAGAACCTGACATTTGGACTCTTCAAGTCTCCTGTCCTGTCCCTCAAGAAAGTCAAGAGTACCTCCTAGTTTGGGATCATCAGCAATCTCATTAATGGTGCATTCTATTCCTGCATCCAGATCACTGATAAAGAGATTGAACAGGAGTGAGCCTGGAGCTGCCCCCTGAGAGATATTGCTGGTGACCAGTCATGAGACAGATGTAGCTTCATTTACCACAGCCCTCTGAGCTCTGCCCTTCAGAGAGTTCTTCACCCCAGAGCATCCTGAACTCTCAGCAAGATGCTGTGAGGAAGTGCATCAAACATCTTCCTAGCATGCAAAAAAAACCTGCAAACATTGCGTTCCCTTCATGCATGAAGTGAGTGATCCTATAACATACGTATGTCAAATTATTTAAACAGGACTTTCCCTTTATGAGCTCATATTCTTCTCCATAATTTTTCCAGGAGGTGAGATTAGACTGTAGCTTGCTGGCTCTTTCCTCATGCCCTTTTTGCAGGTTGTAATAACATTTGCCAGCTCCCAGTCAGCAAGCATCTCCCCAGACTCCAAGGCCTTATAGATGATTGAGAGACATCCTGCCAGGACATTTGTTAGATCCTTCAGAACTCTGGGATGGATCCCATCCAGCCCCACAGACTTGAGAACTTTCAGCTGATACTGCTGGTCCATTACACTTTCAGTATCCACAAATAGAGAATCATTGTTCCTGCAGTCCTGGTCCTCTGACTCTGGAAGCCCAGGAAGCCCAAGGTCTTTATACATTAATAAAGATGGAGGTAAAAAAATGCATTGAATGCCTCTGATTTTTATTCATCCATATTAGTCAGATGATTATCTTCAACAACTATCAATCCAATGGTTTTTTAGGCCTCTTCTTGCTATTAACATAATTTAAAAGGTTTATCTTGTTACTTGATACAACACTGTCTTGTTTCAATGGAGCTTCAGCCTTTCAAGTCTTCTCCCTGTATATACAAACGAAAGATCTTTTGTGTAACTGATGGATAAAAAAATCCCTGAGCATAAAGGAAATTAATTAAGGAAAATCAGGACAGACATGAAGTTTTCTGGGAAAGAATTTAGATCCATGTCACTTATCTCAGGGAAGCACGCCTGATACTAGCCATAGCTATTCTTACCTGGGGGAACCCAGATAAAAGGACTTGCCCTTTCCAGATGATGTTATTTTCTTAATTTGTTAGTTCTAAAGAACAGACCTCTCAAATGACATGAAGAAGCCATGAGTTTCTTTCCAACATATTCCAATCACTGTTCTAGTGTTCTCATTGGCATGATACATCTTATAGTGCTTTTTAGAGTTTATAGGTAAACAGTTTTTCAATATCTTTACTCCCAAAAGGCAACTACCTGCTTGTTCAGTCTTTTGTACTTAACATTTTATTTGCATTGCAGCAAACAATACTATGGGTTTTTCTTAAGATAAAATTCAATAACTAAATGCTTTTATTTGTTTTGATATTCCTCAGCCCCTCAAATAGACTAGCATTTTGTGTCAATAAAGTAATATCAGCGTTATGATGAATTTATACCTTGAACTATTTGGAGAACAGGAAAATGCAAGATATAGAAAAAAATCTAATATTGAAAATTACTTACTATTAGACGGCATTTAGAATCAAGTAGATTTCACATAATGCATTTTTAAAAGATTTGTTTTATATGCAGCTACTTTCTTTTTTCTTTAATTTCTTATAGAAACAGAAGTACATCATGTCAACAACCGGCCACGTGCACAATTTCCAAAGAAAAAAGGAATACAAATAGGTTCTATTTATTCTTGAATACATAAGAGGCATTGCAGAAATAAGAGGAAAGTGAGTTAGCTGAGGAAGAAAGATTAGGCAGGGTTTGGCTTTTTCCCTCAAATCAATACCTTACATTTTCATTATTAACACACAGAACTATGTTCTCTTTCACACAACATAAAAGATGCACAAACAGATTTTTTTTACATGATGTAATGAATTTCTTGTTGATTTAAAATGATCAAAGGACTAAGATGAAAGCTTTAAACTCTACGATAAAACATTGATAATTGTGCTGTAATATTCAATATTGTGACCCAAATATAGTAGTTGTCAAGCCTCAAAGCTTTAAAAAAGCGCTATAAAGTATTTCTTTTAAATCTTATTGTATCAACAGTTGTATAACTACCAATTATCTACATAACATTTTGTACTATAACTGCCAATAAAACCTGCAATTCAGGCTGTAATGAAGTATTCCATTTAGATTAAGTAGCAAATGTAATCAGGTGAATCAATAAGAATTACTTTAAGCTATTCATAAATGCTTAAGAAGATCAAATTAGTGTTGTCCAGGGTTTTTTCCTTATTTTCAATTTGTTTCTAATTTATATAATATGTCAATACATTTAGGAAATTCATTAAAATGCCTACAATGTAAACTTAAGGACAAACTTAAAAAAATATGTCTATTATACAATTATTTGTTAGTATTGCAAGCTTTTAATTGCTTGCTTAATTAGCTGATTTAATTAATGTAAATAACGCATTGCTTAATTAATTAACTTAATTGCTTAACTTAAGATTAATTTCTGTGGCTTCATGCTATTCAACAGTATATGTGAGATCAGTTCAGTCAGAGAACCATGATGCAACAAGAATAGTGACATTTTTTGATATTTAAATTTTTTCTACAGTACTGAAATTTATTTTATGCTGAACAGAGCTAATCAATCATTTTAATTAACAACCAGAGGTGGGCTAGGTCTCCCACTGAACTGAAGAGTGACTGCTAAGTTTTGTGTCATGTGCTTCAGGGCAGATTCAGCTTATTGAGTTTGTCTGGTTGTTGAGAAAGAGTTTTAGATATTAAAGTAGCCCCCCTTCTTTCTACATCTAAAGCAGGTCTTTATGAAACGTGGCATTTTGTTTTGTGAACAGATATAAAACTGTTTAATGTTTGTTTTTAAACTCTGCTTTTGTCACTGTGGGTACCTTTTTGTTTAGACTTCAGGGTATTTTCAAAGCTGTGTGTAGGAGTTGAGAAATTATACATCTGAATCCCATTATTTTCTAACAGGATTTGAGTGCATATATTTGCCCTAAGATTTAATTATAAGTCTTTGCAAACCTAGATCAATTAGGCAACTTAAAAACTTGCTCTTTGGGGAAATAACTGTCAGTTTCTCTTTTTCTTTGAGTATCATAATTATACCAGAAATTTGCTCTAACATTTCTTTCTTCATGGTAATTTGCATAACAAAATCGTATAAAAATATTATAAACTCTCAGTATTTAAAGAAAAAAAGAATTACAAAACTGAGCTAGAAGGAATCTCATAAGTCCTTGGTCCAGCTCTTTGCTTTAACATAGTTATGTGCAAGATATTTTGTGTTTTGAAAAAATTTCCTAAAGTGGAGACTTCACAGACTCTGAAACTGGCCTGTTTTAATATATTTATTATATATTAATTATATTAATATAATTATATCTAANNNATATAATTATATCTAATCGTTGTATAATTAATATAATTATATTAGGATAAATATTATAATTAATTATATTTATTATTTCAATGTGTTTCAGTTCAAAACCAGGCAAATTAAAATGTTATTTAAACCTAATAATTATGTATTGTCCTATCATCTCTAATACAGAGAACTGGTAACTACTTTTCACTTTTGATCAATATTTTACATATTTAATTATTCTTCAATCTTTGGTATTCTTTCAGACAACCAATCCCAAACTGTAGCATTTCGTCTCTATATAAAAACTATCCATATATCTGATTATATTCATTTTTCTCCTCTGAACTCTTTGAATTGTTGGTGTGTAGCTTTCTTGATGGTTCTAAAGGCTCCTCAGAAGAGGTTACTATACTCCTGCTAAGGTTTTGTGTACGAGGAACAAAGCAGAAGAATTACCTAGGATCTCCTGTGAGCTGTACTTCATTTACATAGCCCAGCATGATGTGCAACGCTCTCCTTTACAGCAGCATGACACCACTGATTGATGTGCGGCTTATGATCTACTGAGGATTATCCTCAGATCCTTTGATATGGAGTTGCTGTTTAATCAACTCATGTAGAACTTCTGTCTCTGTATTCATGCATTTGAAATTACAATCTAAAAGTAGAAGACTGTAATTGCTATTATTGAATTGAATCATTCATTTAAAAATAATTTTTCCTCCATTGTTAAAATTACTTTGAATGATAATACGGACTCCCAGCATTCTTGCAGTTTATACCAGGCCAACACAATAAGCATACTTTCTATCCCATCACCCAGGATATGAATGAAGAATAAGCTAGAATTCAAGTAGGATCCACTCAGAAGTTTTAAGTTGTAAATCTCCTACCACTGACAGTTTCTCTAACAATGCCATCTTGTGACCAGTTTCATGGTAGCACTGGTAGTCTCATCTATACCACCTGTGAAGCTTAATTACAAAAATATGTGCAACTGTGCCAGACATCTTTACTAAGGCCACAATACAGTATATTTTGATCCTCCACTACACGTAAAACATGAAATTCAAATTAGTTGTTTCTTTTTTGTCTTTTAAAATCTTACAAATAATTTGATCATCAGTCAGTGAGTAGTGAACAATTAAATTGTGCATAACTTCGTTTGTCTATTCTAATTGCTGTTATTATTATCCTCATTTTTTGTCCCATTACATGGTCTTTTTCTCAACACAAAAGTTTGCTCACTTTTCCAATTCTCTCCTCTATCCTACTGTGAAGGAGGGGAGTGAGCAAACAGCTCTGTGGTGCTTAAGTTGTCAGCTGGAGTTAAACCACGACAATCCTTTTTGTTGCACAATGTGGGGTATGATGGGTTGAGGTAATAACAAATCTGACTAGAACACTTAATAATAAATTTGCTATAGACACCTATTGCATTAGTTTAAGAATTGCTCGTCACAATGCTGATTTATTTGCTCTCAAATTTGGTGTGCTTGTACTTTCACTTGCCTTATGCAATACCTTCCTTGCAATATATGTTGCCCATCATGCTGCTAATCATCCATGAGAGATGGGCTAAGGTTATCATGTCATTCTACTTTGAAGCACTGCCTAATAATACTATAGAATATGATAGTTGTAGTCAGCATAGTCATCATCTCCGTACTTTGGGAGCCATCTATTGGAAATTATTCATAGTTATATCTTTTAGCTTTTCCTTTTCTCCTTGAAGATGCAATCTATACAAGAGACAATTCCATCTTCCCCTCCTTCTACTCCAGGCTAATTACGATAGCTCTTGAGAATTTTGATTCTCCTTGGGATGTTCAGACCAGCATATTGCTATTGCTATTGCTACCTGTTCTGAATGTGTTCCAGGTCTTGTTTAAGGTTAAACAACTTTTTAATAATATATCCAGAGATCTGCCCTGAGACTGGATGATTATGAGCAGCAGGGTGTGTGGGATACTTGAGGCAAGTACATAGAAGGGTGGCAACCTTCAATGTTTTGAAACTCCACCCCTGAAAAAGTGTAGAATCTGGAAAAATCAGTAAAATATTTGGGAAAAGTATGCTATCACCCTGGCAATTCCAGAGATACACAAATCACTGCAATATGTTGGGGCCTAGCCCAGGCTTACCAAGCCATATTCAACGCTTCTCAGCACCCTCAATGGGAAGAGATGTCGCATCTCTGGATGTGACAGCAAAATAACAAATGCTGCAGTGTCACTGAGATGACAGATACTGTATTTCGTTTAGTAAGGGATAAAGTAGCAGGGCCATCATGAGAAGAGCAGCAGAAAAAAACAGAACCCAATAATGAGACAAAACCACCTAATATTTAATCCTGAGTGATCTGCATTAAGGAAGATGTTATAACTCACCCAGACAAGTGGACCATGGAGAGAGTAATGATCAAACTAATACAATGAATACTTATAACAAATGTCTTGTGTTTCAGCTTTAATAGGAGAATAATGCTGTGATACAGTGATGTTTTTTGTTCTTGTTAAGTAGTGTTTGTACCAAGTTAAAGAATTTTCAGTTTCTCATGGCCTGCAGGCTAAGAAGGTGGGAGAGGCACATGAATTTGGGAGAGGACACAGCCAGGAGAGCTGACCCAAACTGTCCAAAGGGATATTCCATACTGTATGGTGTCATGCTCAGTACACAAACTTGGGGGAAAGCTGGCTGGAGGGCACTATTGGGAACAGGCTAGCATTGCCTGGAAAATGGTGTTCATTGTGCTGTGCATCACTCGTTTTGTATATTCTAATTATTTTATCATCATCATTATAGTCATTACATTCCTTCTTTTCTGTCCTATTAAGCTGCCTTCAACTCAACATACAAGTTTTTTTCAATTTTACTCTTCTGATTGTCTCTCCCATCCCCCTGTAGGGAAAGAGATGGGAGAGAGTGAGCAGCAGTGTGGTGCTTATTTGCCATTGGGGGTTAAACCACAGCACGCTTAAAAACAGTGTTATGTTTTTCATTTTCCAGCCTTCTGAAACTTCATTAATTTTTCATGCTCTCTCAGAAATAAGGACAAAAAATTCTGACATTACTTTTATTGGTTCTGAAAGCCATTTAAAGTACATAAATTCAGGGCCAAAAGATTTTAGAAGATTTATATTTTCCAAGTATGCTCCAGCTTATTATTTCTCTGTTTGATATCAAGACATTTTCAGTGACATCAGCTATGCCTGTAGTTGAATATTTCAGGGAATGTTGATGGAAAGACAAGGTAATTTTCCCCTATTGATAGACCAATTCCACGTCTTGCATTCTTTTTCCTTAAATATACTTGCAGAATTATTTCTCAATATTCTTGCATGTTACCTCCTGGTTGTATGTTCTGGTGTTGCTTGTATCTATGTGAGCTACTTGTCCTATCTTTCCACGTTTCTACCTGACCTAGTTTCCATAGTCCGCATGATCTCTTTCATGGTCTAAGAAATTTGATCTCTTGATTTACTTCCTGCTCTTCCTCTGTAATTGGATAGTCTGCACTTCTGCCCTTGGTATTATCTCTTTACGAATCAACTGTCTCTCTTAACTAATATTTCACTAAATTTTTTTTAACTCTTTTGAGTTTATTAAAGTCCGCCTTTTTGAAGTCTATTATTTTTATTATTTTTCTTTTCTTCCCAAGGGTTGTGAACTCTACCACTTACTTCCTAGTAATTAACATCAAATCTAAAAGAGCTTCACCTTTCATTCTTTTATTTTTCTTTTTTCTGTGTAAAAATTTGCCATTCAAGCATTCCAGGAACTAATGACTGAATAAATTGATTATTCAGAGAGAAACACAGGTTTTGAAAGAAAATTATAGGCTCAGCACAATAATATCTCTGGCTATTGCATATTTTCATATCAGTGATTTAAAAAGCTATAGCTTGAGAAAGAATTTCTACTTCATAACCTTTCTATGACAATGTCCATTTCTTATTGATTTTAAATTATCCATAGCAATTGAGTATGAGATTTCTAAGCCCTAAGTAATTCAGAATTCTTGAGGAAATACCAAACACTTTTTAGTCTGTGTGTCGCTTGCCAGAAACCCTTTTCAAATACTATGTAAGCCCACAAACCTGGATGCCTGGAAATATAAATATAAGCAAAGCCTTTTTAAGTCATTGCTGTTATGGACATTGTGCCTGCAATGTTTTACACGCATGTAAGGTAAGCATGTAATCCTCTCAGATCAGAACGGTCACTAATT
Source organism: Thryothorus ludovicianus (assembly GCA_013397245.1). NCBI lineage: Eukaryota > Metazoa > Chordata > Aves > Passeriformes > Certhiidae > Thryothorus > Thryothorus ludovicianus. The sequence continues at coordinate 301,589 of VZTB01012203.1, read as the reverse complement.
ATTAACATGATAGTGTATATTACTGCATATTTTGAAGAACAATGGTGATTTAAGGCTCAAGTTCTAATACTACAGGAATCTCTTGAAATAACTTAGTCATAAGCATACTGCCTCCATCAAAATGTAAATTTCATGAACTGCTACACGAACATTCCTGAAATATCATTATATGTCACTGATATCTAAACCTGTCTAGCCATGATGTCAGTGGTGCTTTCCATAATAGGATTTCTAAACATAAACAAAAGATTCCTGACTCCACTCCTTTGAAATCTCAAAAAGGTTATGGTTATGATCTCATTCCATTTAATGACCTTACACTAAGTGAAGAAGTAAAGAACAGGTCACTTGTAAAAATTCATCCAGCTGAAAATGAAAAACAATCAAAAAACCTCATAATAAATGCATTTCTGTAATCAAATCCATTTGATTTCACTGATAAGCACATGGAAAATAATAATAATCCACTTGAAAAATTTTATTTTGGAGAGGGCTGATGGTAGATAGACACCTCTATCAACTTGTATTTTATTGTCATTGCTCTTGAAAAATAGACTGTGTGAAAGTAATATCATTTACATTCTCTGCATAAACCAATCAAGTTCATAAAATTGAACTGAAATTATGGAGGTTTATGAAGTACAAATAAAATATTTTATTTCTTATCAAGATTCCTCCCAAGTATTCTAAAATGGCTTTGTTACCTTTTATTGCTGTCATTTACTGTGTTTGCCAAGAATGTGGGAAAATGGTTTCCATCCGAGGAAGTCTGAACACATAAATCCCTTACAGGGCAGCTTCTCAACTACCAGACCATGCTGCACTCTAATATATGTGCTTGTGAAGATGGGACAGATATTCTTTGGGTTTGCCTCGGTTTTCTTAATCTTTTACTAAATAAAGGCATTCCCACTTTATGTGAATGCCACAGTTGTCATCCTAGAGAGCTTCTAAATATTTTATGCAAAAATATTTCTGCCCTTCAGGAAGGTTTAGAAGGACTCAATGACCCTTCTTCACGTCAGTCACGTGGCTCAACAGGAATGCATGATGCATTTGTTCAGATACCTCTGGAAGAATGGAACCAGCATCTAACAACCCTTAAGTTTTGGATGTTGAGCATGAAAGTACCCAGAGCTTTGAACAAATTCTCAAATCCCACTATTAAGTTTTGTCTGAATTCATAACGCACTCCTACTCAGTTCACCATCTCTGAATTCTGCACACTTGGAGTCTGGATCTGTGCCAGCACTGGTATACTTATTCAGTTAGGTAGACCCATTTGGATAAAAGTCCTAGATAGGCTTAGCATGTTCCATTTGCAATTAAGGCTTAGCTAATCTGTAATTGATCTTAATAATTGAAACAGACTTGATGTTTAAAATTACAGTCAGATTTATTCTAAACACTCCTTGATTTTTAGCAGGAATGTGGTTTAGGTTTCTGTTATATTTATTGTCTGACAGTTTTAGGTCAATAAATTCGATTGCATGCAGCTTGAACCATATTGTGAGCTAGAAAATGTGTACTATTCCTGGTGCTGCCATGGTCTTTACATATGGCTTTTGAGAATTCACTGTGCATCTACTTCTTTCTCTTGAGTAAAATGAAAATAGAACTGAAACCAGTGATGAAGTGTTGTTGTGTGTCAAGTATCAGAGCAAAGAAATGTAAACTTAATTACTATTGTTTTCAGCATAGAAGTATTGAATTATTCAGTGATGGTTTTCAGTCAGTTATTCAGTTAGTGTACCATAATATGATAAAACAAAGACACTTTTTGATTCCTTTGATTTTTTGGAATTCTAGTGCTTCATGCACAGCAGTCTTGCCCAGTCAGTGATGGGTTAATACTTATTCACCCTTAACATATATATTGTAATTAATTACTTCCTTTCATCCTTTTTTTTTCCGTGAAATACATAAATGAACAAAAAATACAGCCATCATATTTTCTCATATTCTGCTGCATTTATTAAAAGTTTCTAAATTGTGTCCTCAGGTGAAATACTGACAATGTTTTATTAGTGATCCCTCCTATTTTGTCAGTAATTACAGAATCATTTTTTAAAAAGCCAAGATCTACTCCTTTTAGCTATCTAGCATAATATGACAAAATGTGCTACTACTTCATGCATTTTGAAAAGTGGAATAAAACTAGATTTATTAATTTTATAAGCTTCTGACCAGCAGTATGATATCTTTGAGCAAATGCTGTTAGCAATTTCTAGGCTGTGAGTTAGCCAGAAAGAGGGTAAAATACATAATTGTATATAATTCTATATAATTTCATTAGGGACCTCCATCATCTTCAAATCAAGCTTCAAGGCAGGCTATTATTGCTATTGGTCTTTAAATTCTACATAAAACTTTATTCTTAATACTGAATGAAAAATTCAAGAGACAAAAATACCATCTTTAAAACATACTAGCAAAGTACAAACATCAAGAAAAGACTATGAAGTTCTATCAACTAAAATTATTAGGGGAGATAATTTTAAGTAAGCTTGGTGAAAATTTTTTCATGTATGTGTCAGCTGTAGCTAAGTATTGAAATTGTTTAGATTATTTAAAAACACTCTACTAGTAAAAGAAAAATTTCAAAGGCATACTCAGGCAGAATTTCATGGACTCATAGAATGGTTTGTGTTGGAAGAGAACTTAAAGATTATAAAGTTCATCTTCCTTCCCATCCCTTCCCCTTCACTAGTCCAGGATGCTCAAAGCCTTGAACACCTCTAGGCATGAGGCTTTCAGATCTAATCAAGGCATCCTGTTACAAAACCTCACCACCCTCACAGTAAAGAATTTCTTCCAAAAAAACAATCTAAACCTACCTTTTCTTAATTTAAGGTCATTAAAGTTTCAGTTAACCCCACAGGCCAGGTTGGACGGGAATCACTGTGGAAGATGATAAAAGTGAACACTGAGTCACTTCCAGTCATTTGCCAGCAGCCCTGGTGAACTGGAGAGGTTCCAGACATCTGGAGGTTAGCAAATGTGATGCCCACCTATATGAAGAGTCAGAAGGAGGATCCAGGGAAATACAGGCCTGTCAGCCTGACCTTGGTGTTGGGGAAGGTCTTGGGTCTGATCAGCTCGAGTGCCTTTGCATGAAATGTGCAAGACACCTGGGGATCAGGCCCAGCTAGCACAAGTTTATCAAAGGCTGGTCCTCCTTGACTAAACTGGTCTCCTTCTATGACAGGATGATCCATTTAGGGGAGGAGGGAAAGGCTGATATGCTGTCTACCTAGGATTTAATCAAGCCTTTGACACCATTTCCCATCATCTTCTGTCAGAGAAACTGGCTGCTTGGGTCTTGGACAGGCATATTCTTCACTGGGTGAACGTCCGGCTGGTTGGTTGTCCAGGAAGTTTTGGCGAATGGAGTTAATCCCATTGGTGACACGTCACAAGTGGTGTTCCCCACCTGGAACTGGCCTCAGTACTCAGGCCAGTCCAATTTGATGTCTTTATGATCTGAGTGAGGGGACTGAGTGCACCTTCAGGCAGTCTGACACTAGGGTGGGTGGGAGTGTTGATTGACTGGAAGATAGGAAGGCTCTTCAGAGATGTCAGGATGAAGTGACAGGCTGAGGCCAATTGTATGAGGTTGAACAAGGCAAAAAGCTGCATCCTACATTTGGGCCACAACAATTCCATGCAACACTACAGACTTGGTGAAAAGTGGCTAGAAAGCTGCCCGGTGGAGATGGATGTGGGATTGCTGGTTGACAGAAGGCTGAACATGAGCCAACATATGACTGGGTGACTCAAGAAGGCTAATGGCATCCTGGCTTTATCAAAAATAATGCAGCAAGCAGGACTAGGGCAGTGGTTGTCCTTCTGTACTCGGCACTGGTGAAGCCTCAACTCTCACTCCAGTTTTGGGCCTCTCACTACAAGACCCTAAGTTACTGGACCATGTCCAGAGAAGACCAAAATACTTGGTAAAGGGTCTGGAGCACAAGTCCGATGGGGAACGACTGAGGAAACTGGAAGTATTGAACCTGGCAAAAAGGAGGCTGAGAGGAGTCCATATCACTCTCTATAACTACTGTAAGGAGGTTGTAGGAAGGTGGGGGTCCATCTCTTCTCCCAAGGAGCAAGTAACAGGGCAAGAGGAAATGACTTAGAGTTGCATCAAAGGGAGATTCAGATTGGCTGTTAGAATTAAATTCTACACTGAAAGGACTGTCAAGCATTGGAAGAAGTTATTCAGGGCAGTGTTTGAGGCATCATCCCTGGAAGAATTTTAAAAGTATATAAGTGTGACACTTAGGGGCATGGTGTAGTGATGGACATGACAGTATTAGTTTAATGGTTACACTCAGTAATTCTAATGGTCTTTTTCAATCTAAGTTATTGTATCATTCTAAGACTCTGCAACTGCAATTCCATGGTGACTTTATGTTGATTTTTTTTATAATTGTGTGAAAACACCAATTATACTTAGTTTTTTAAAGACTGAAGATATTGATATAAATTGCATGGGCAACTACTACTTTTTAAAGAAGCTGAACCACGCAATATAAGAAGAAAAAGTAATAAAGATACAATAATAATACATTTGTCTCTTGACAAATCTTTAACAGAGCATTGTGATATGAATATGTATTTAAAGCATGAGGAAAGATCAACATTTTCTTGTTAGACTGAGTTTTAATGAGTATCAGTTCATAAAACACATATCAAGAACTTCAAGGTTCTCTTATCCATTTATCACACATGTTCTGTGAGTATCTAAACTGCATTTTCCTGTTTACATGACACCTCTGTGCTCTTTCTAGCTGCATGAAAGTAAAATAACATTCACCTGTGTGCTGGAGGAGTTGAAAGTGTTCAACAAAAGCAAAACAAGATAAGAATATGGCAAGATGAGAACTGAATGTCCAAGCTGAATTTGCTGTGATAAAGGTGAATTCCATAGCCTCTTCACTGTCAAAACATATTTCCCGTATCTTGTCTCCAGAGTAATATATGCAATTGGTAGGAAAATACAGCTTTCTATCTTCTGATTAATGTAATGCCATTCAGTAACTACAGATACCACATTCATCTTCAAACAGAAGAATGGTTTGTAATATTTAAGCAGAAAAGCTATGAACAGGCTACACTTACATAAGGATGGACAACAAAAATCTCACTTTTCAATTTTTTTATTTAGTTTCTTTAAGATAATGGAAAGCTGTAGATGTATGTAAAGATTAAAATATAATTATTTTTAAGCTACTCAGGAAATCAAAATCCTTCAGTCACTTCATAAAGCTTGAAACCTCTTAAAGCAGCACCATATAGCAGGCTGTAAAACATTTTTATCTAGGCTTGTGGGTTATCTTTCCTTGAACTTGAAATTTATCAAAATAATTTTTGAAACAAATATTTTTCCACAGCAAGCTGAACATGACCCAGAGTGTGTCCAGGTGGCCAAGAACGCCAAGGGCGTCCTGGTTTGAACCAGCAATAGCGTGGCCAGCAGGACCAGGGCACCGATCATCCCTCTGTACTCAGCACTGGTGAAGCCACAACTCGAATCCTGTGTTGAGTATCAAGAAAGACATTGAGATTCTGGAGCATGTCCAGAGAAAGGCAACAGAGCTGGGGAAGGTCTGGAGCACAAGTCTGAGAAGAAATGTCTGAGGGAACTGGGAGTGTTTAGCCTGGGGAAAAGGAGGCTCAGGGGAGACCTTATTGCTCCCTACAGTTGCCTGAAAGGAGGCTGTAATACCATGGTGTCCTGGTTTAGGGCAAATTTGGGAAAATAAAAACCTCTGGATGGAGTCCCTCTAGAAAACAAATCTGAACCACCCCTCCCCCCAGCTGGTTATTTATCTCCTTCAAAGAAACAACAGGTAGGACAATAGGAAATGGCCTCATGTCGTGCCAGGGAGGATATAGATTGGATATTAGGAAAAATTTCTCCACCAGAAAGATTGCCAAACACTGGAACAGGTTGCCCAAGAAAGCAGTGGAATCATCATCCCTGGAGACATTTAAAATATGTGGAGATGTGGCGCTTGGGGACATGGTTTAGTGGTAGAGTTGGCAGAGTTAGGTTAATGGCTGAATTCAGTGATCTTAATAGTCATTATCAACTTAAATTATTCCATGATGCATTTATTTTTGTCTTTTATCCAGTAAGGAAAATTCAATACAGATCAGTGTTGCCCTTTGTCAGTGAATACATTGTCAAAAAATTGACAGGTCCATCCACTTTATTTTTCCAGTCTTGAAATACACATTTTTTCAAGATTAAAAAGAAAATCCCTTTCACTTCCCACCTAAAGTTCTTTCTCTGAATATTCTTTTAATGACTAAGAGCAGTTTCTTGAGCTTGTGTTTTTACATGGATAGCTATTTCTCCATTTTAAGAGGACAATGACATATTTGAATATCTGCAGAGAACTGAAAACTGGTGCCTGTTGCTAAAAAAACAGTGGTTTACAACACTACCTACCTTACACTAAACTGGAATAGCAGGAACTCTGAAGAGAAAACAGAAGCATGATAGAGAAGGCAATATCCTAACCTTTTTTTAACTATTTATTCATGAATGGCACTTCACTGTCAACTTTATAATTCTGTGTTGATACTACTTTTGGAATTTGCATTAAATGACATTTTGATTATAGTATTCAAATGCCTGTGCCCTTAAAACTTTGCCATTTATTTTGTATGCAAAATTCTTCCAGCTAAATGTCCCCATTTCCATTTTGCTCTGGATTCCACTGAGACTATAAAGGAAAAAATAACTAAGGCTCTTCTTCCCAAAAAAATTTTTATAAGGTAAAAAAAATTCAAATTATTACATATTAAGCAACAGCTCTTTGATTCTTATCTCTAGATTATAGAGAAAATAAGATGCTGTTGTTTTATTAGAAGAAGACATCCTTTTTTAAAATTTTAAATCTTTATTGCTTATAATCCAGGACATACTTAAACAAAGCGAGCTTGTGTGGTTATTATGTAAATTCTCTGACCATACCTTTGAGCCATAACCTTTTGAAACCATTGGGAATTCCAACCCAAACAATTAGATCCATTCAGTGAGGGGAAAAAATACTAATGATATTAAAACAGCAACAGGGATATGACCTCAGGAAGTTCTTAAGTCAGAAAGTGCTTGCATCTGCACAACTGAGACCTGGGAAACTATTACTATGCAATTGCCCTGTCTCCTCATTTCTTAGGCATCTACCACTGACTGGTATCAGTGATAAAAATGGTACAATGATCATCTGTGTGAGCAGAATTAAACATGTTACATTAAGCATAACTATCTAATATATTTTTCTTTGAGCCAGATGGAACGCATTTTGCTTCCACCAAAATGTCTCTTTTAGAAAATAGGATCAGATCAAAATATCTGATATTTTGTAAAATATTTTGCACCTACCATGAACTGTAATCTATCAGATTGCATTCTTCAGTGTGTCACATATTTTCCTAAAAGTTCACTGTAGCAAACAAATGCAAAATGCAAACCAGAATGTTTACCAGAGTCATGGGGAGCCCATGAGGCACAGATGATGAAAATTTAGATTTAAAACCATACCTAAGATGTCCATTAACTTTTAACAAATATCTTTTTCCTCACTTGAACATAAAACAGTGTTTCAAAAGCACATGGTTAATATTGTATTTAAAAATAAAATCAATTTTCTTGGCAACAAAATGTTTCCTTAAGGACCAAGTATTTAAAGGGTTTGCTACTCTTCAGTTTTGAGAATTTTCCAGTTGCTGGAACTCAAAGCAACACAGAATGTAAGCATATGCTTGAAAAATGAGCAAATCTATGGGTATCATATCTGCCTAAACATGAGTTTAGAACCAGGTTAGACTATCCACTGCCATTCAAACTATAGTTCAGGACAGGGTTAGAACATGATTTTTTTATTAATTGTGCTAAGGCACACACCTCTATTCCTTACTATTGATCAGAAAAGGAAAAAAATTCATTTACCTTGTGTGTACCAACAAAGTCAGTTGTACAAAATAATGAGATAGTCCTGAAAGATACTACTATAGTACAGTAGTACAATTTTGCGTATTCTATCAGACTGTCTGATAAAATCAGCAATACTACTTTGCATTTAGTTTGACAAGATAGTATAGAAACCCAATATGATTGAATTAGTGTTGACTCTAATGAAAATGAAGTAAAAAATACCAGTGTTTTGTTATGTCTTTTATGACAGGGAAGAAATAGTTCAACACTGTATTCCATACAATCTCAGAAGTGCTCAGATGAAGTAGTTTTGTTTTTCTGAGTAAGAACTTTGGAAAATTTTAAGAGAAACCTTAAGAAAATTTTAAGAGAAACTGCACTTGTTCAAGTTTTTAACACACCTTTTATTGCCCATATTTTTAGTAGAACTAATTTGGAGAGTTTTCTTTGCTTAAAAGTAAAGAAAACATGAAAGTTCTGATTGACATGATAATAAGTTTGCTATTAAAATGTGCACTGAAAATCAACTGAATTACTTCAGAGCGGAACATTTCTGCAGAAAGATGAAAGCTAAGCATATTTCACTTAAAGCTGTAATTTTTCAAAGTTCTAATTAAGGCTTAAAATATTTTTCAAAAGTTCTACATTAATATTGCTAAAGAACTTCCTGTTATAATTTTGTTGTGCTAGAAAGAAGCTTTTGAATTCAAAATAGAATTATTATACAATTTTTGTATAAGCCTAAATCAACATTGACCTCTAGGAACATTTACTGAATTGTGTGTGTTTACCCATTCACAACCATCAAGAGCACTGAAAAAAAACCAAGGTAGCTAAGCCATAAACCGTTGTGAAGAAAGGCTGTTGTGTGTGTTAAGGGGTGTAGCACAGTACATTTGATTTTTTCTTCAGTAGTGTAAGGTTATGGGGCATTCTATTAACCTGACATTTTAAGGTCTTGGGATTTGTAAAGACTATGTCTCTCCACATCACCCTTCTCTGACACCTGAAATGAGTACAGATGTTTTCCTGAAACACTGTTGGCCTTCTGACTATTTTTCACCATTCTCCCACACATCTTCCTTGTCCATTGCATTTGCACATAAAACCTTTCTAGAAAAACACCCTGCCACAAAATGATACAGCACCTCTTCATTTATGGTAACTGCCAGTCAGTGATAGGCCTCAAATTAACTCCCAACCCTAGGACTAGAGAAAGTGAAAAGTAACTTCTCAAATCCTGAAAAATATCATACCACCACAAGGTTGTCAACACCTACTAAAATTAATTTATGTAAAAAAAGAGTCGCACAAGAAATACCCGGTCATCCTAACATAGCAACAGAAGTTTGGCAAGTGGTCACAAGAGCAGATGAGTAGCTTGCTACTGCATCAAATCCCACTTCACCAACAGCACCTTCATGAGTATTGTTGCATAGTAAAGCACTAGCAGCAGAATAAAGAGATTCTCCTAGCTCTGAAATAGGCAGTGCAGTCAAGCTTTTACATTGGAGAAAATGTTCAAGGACCCCAGCCCTGAAAACAATTTAGTTTTTGTGATCAGAGAGTTAATCAGGATGGAAAAGTTCATCAAGGATCAAGATAAACAGAGTAGTATCTCTTATCTGCTATAGTCTTGGGCAAAATTTGTTGGGGAAACATTAATTTATTACCAATTGGAGATGGATGTTGTGAAAAAAAGAACTAAAATATCTTCTTCTCTTCCTTTTCTTCCCAGGCTCAACTTCACTCCCTCATCCCTAACTCCTCTAACCTCCTCTACCTCAACTATACGGGGGAACTGGGAATTAGGACTGCTAGTCCATAGAACCTCTTCTCTCTCTCTCTCTCTCTCTCATTTGTCTTCACACTTCTCCCTGCTCCAGCCTGGGGCGTTCATACAGGCTGCAGTCATCCAAGGTAAACCAGCATCATCTGCATGGCCTTTCCAGTGGCCGCAGTTACTTCAGGGCACGTCCCTCTGTCCCGCCGGGCTGTGTCCCAGTGGCCGCAGGGCCATCGCTGTCCCGCCGGGCTGTGTCCCAGTGGCCGCAGGGCCATCGCTGTCCCGCCGGGCTGTGTCCCAGTGGCCGCAGGGCCATCGCTGTCCCGCCGGGCTCTGTCCCGGCCCGCGGGGCCATCGCTGCCGGCTCTGTGCTGCCCCCGGCCCTGCTCCCGCTGTCCCCTCGGGGCTCGCAGCGCTGTTTCCCGCTCGGTTCCCCTGGCTCAGCCCGTGTTGCCCTCCCTTGCCCAGCCTTTCCCCGGGGCTCAGGGGCTCAGCCGGGCCCTGCGCTGGGGCTGTAACTGGAGCTGGCTGTGTCTAGCATAGGGCACTGGAGACCTTCAGGTTAATTGTTGCTGAATCCTCCGACTTTGTCTCAGGAACTTCAGCACACTCAGTCTGTAGGACCACAACCATCTGTGAGATCTAATGTAATTAATATTGTACCTAGAGTAAAAGCAATGTCTGGTAACTGCCAGTAATAATATAAGTGATTGAAGATTAAAAGATTTAATTTAATCTTCTTACAGAATCATTACTAAACAAGTCTCATTCATCATACATTATGAGATAATACACCAATTAATAATAATTAAACAGTGTAATGGACTTGAAGAAGTATTTTAAACATGAGCATTCATACTTAAAGCCCTCATATAGGAGATTTATGCAGATGACTCCTATATATAAAAATGCTTTAAGGCGAGCTGTTACTGAAAGATTTTTTATTTTTGTTTTTAATTTAAGAGCCAAAATAGAAATCCAGCTTTCCTGTTATACAGATATATAATTAGAGTCCTCATTATAGGCATACTGGAATTTATTCTGATGACTGACAACCATGAAATTCTAAGTGACACTCTGAGAACTCTGTCATTTATTTTCCTGCTGTCCAGCTGCATTTAAAGAACTGTCCTTCAATGTCTCGATATGAATACATTTAGACATTAGCTAATGTATCATTCTTGACATCTATTCACCTTCAGCAGTGCATTAAAAAAGACAATAAATATAAAACAAAGTCAAGGGGTGGTCTTATCTGATGTCCAATAAAATACTCTCTATAAATCCAAGCACATAAAGTACATTAAGGGTGAAAGTTATACAGTGCTTCCAAATATTTAATCCTTTTGAGGATATGATGCTAAATTCTACCAAGGCTTCTTATTTTTAAGGAAAGTTGTTGCAGTACATTACAAGTTCATGCATCATTATGTACCCCAAAGTTTCTGTATGCATATCTAGCATTCCTTTGGAGTAGATTCTACTCTCAGTTCAGATAGAAAAACTGTTGTCACCACAGTGCTTTAAATATGATTAGCTTCACAGCCTGGAACTAAGTGCTTAAACTTCCTCCATTTTGTAAGTTTTTCTGCTTATCCTACTTTAAAATGCTAAGCTCATGGCACAATCTCAGCTGAGGTGAGAATGTCTGTTGTGAATATAAAGCATGCAGGAGATTGATAAGTCATAGAAATAAAACCATTGTATGGAAATGTTTGCTTTATGCAAATATCACATTTTATCAGTTATGTGGCATAAAGTACCACTCCAGAAACTAAAAGTAAATTGCACATAAAATGAAGACAAATTTAGGAGAGACATCTATAGCAAAGCTGGTATTCTTAAGAAATATAGAAAAATTGAACCTGAGCTGCTGCTATGATGGTGTGATCTAACCATACTGTTAGCGTTCAGAAACACATAATCACAGATGGATTATATGCAGGTGCTTTTATTGAAGCACGCGAGAGCCAGGGGTACAACTACCCAAATCAAGGCTCCATTTGCTTGAAGGATACATATTTATACCATTTTGGCTGTTACTAAAATTAACTTTTGCTTAAACAGTGATCACTATAACAATTAACAACAACCATATTAATATGTCTAACTTATGATTCATACAGGTGCAGTCTCACTTGATTTCTTAATAACAATTAACAATAATCACATCAATATATTTAGCCATGATTCGTGCAGGTGCAGTTTCACTTGGTTTCCTAAAAACAGAGCGCAGTATTCTTTTCCTACCTACCTCAGATCTTACCTAAACTCCCCATGACTTTCAGGACATTTTGACCCTATGCTAACAATACCATCCTGCTCTTTGTTCTAGTCTTCTGGTCCCAAGTGTTGTGTTCTTTGTTATTGGTAAATCTTCCCTTCCTTCCTGTGTAATAAGTGACAGTATACCTTCTCGTGATCTGGGAATGCCCCTGGGGGTGTGGGAGGGGAAGTTTTACAGTCTTTTGCAATGCTGTGGAACACGAGACATCTACAGAAGCTGAACAGGACAGCACCACTGACCTTTTGGCCATGGTACAGTGAAAACCATGGGAGAGAGAAACTCATGTCAAGAACAGAAGTGAAGACATCATGCCTGGTTACGCTGACCACTTTGAGGAGACAGAATGTTACAAGGACATTACTAGCATAAAAAGGGTAATTGTTGCTTCTCAGGTAAAAATCCCTCCCCCTCCTGTCCCATCAATTGAATCCCATTGGCCCTTGGCCAAATTCTCCTGTCCCCTCTCTCCCCGGAGTATAAAGGTGAATCACACCAGGTATCTGGCCTCTTTTGCCCTCCTGACTCCTCTCTTCTTTCTGCTTCTTTCCTACCCCTCCCCACCCCTGCACCTCATGGTTCCCCTCTTCCATTCTCCCTGCTCTCCTAGGACCTATTCTCTAATAAACTCTTATGACTTATAATGTCAGCAGAGCATTTGATCTCTCATTCTTAGTGTCCCTGAAGAAAATGCCTCGGAATTTGAGTTACCTGGATTAAACCCATTTCAAAGGACATTTTAACTTCTTCAGGTTATCAGAAGATTGTGTTCCTAAAGGGACCAGGGGAAAGGGGTCTGAGTGGAAAGTTTTATGTGGAACAAGATGACCTGTAAATACTGGTACGCTGGTGTAATAAACAGCTTTGCTCTGCTGGTATAGCAGTGTCTGTGTCTCTCAATTCCTCCAGTCCCTGTGGAAGGGTCTCAGGAATGGGCTGTGGGCTGTGGCATCCCCTGGCTGGACCTGGACAAAGCTGATTTTCAGCACAGCTGCAGAGTTGACTTTCCTAACGGGCACATTCTTCTCCCCCAGCCTTGTTAACCTCTCCTTAGGCCTAAGGTAACTGGACAACAGCACCACCTTTATCTTATCTCAAATTCCTCTCAAGTGGCTTAACTCACAGTCCAAATCTCCAGGTATTTGCAGAGGCATATTTAGGATAGGGGAAGTGGTTGCAGATGGACAGTTGTTTTTTGCACAGTTTGCCAGAGTGGGCAAAGTTCTTTGGTGATCTTAACACTGAGGCAATTGTGATTTTTAAATCTCTTAAAGCACACGTGCATGTGCACACACACTCACACATAGAAGAAAGGTCAAGTCTAGTTAAAAAGCTACATGCCGCTCAAAGATACTGATTTGTGGAGATGTGAAACAAATCTAAATTGGAATGATTTCCTCAGAAACATGTGAGTATCTGCATGTTAAGCTTTAACACTCACAAAAGAGAAAACAAACCTAAATGTAGTATAAAAAAACATTCTGAGATTGAAATGGACTGTGTTAATGTTTCTTTATCCTTATTAAAAAAAAAAATAAAATTCCAGAACCTATAAAATCAGTATTTCTTTTTAATATTTCTGCTGAGTGTATGTTTAAAGAATTCCTTAGGGAATAGTAATTTCATGTTTCTAATGTATCATTACTAGTTGAGACTATGTGGAAAGACATCCAAGTCATAATCTAAGCACAATTAAGGAAAGAGTGCAGAGTAGGAAAGGCGTAATAGTAGCTTTAAGAGTTCCTTGTTTATATAATTTTTTACACACGCTGTTTTGACTTTTCACCTGCCTTGAGTTTTGTGCAAAGGGAGACATGAATACCCCATTGGCTTTATACTTAAGACTGGTGTCTGGACAGGCCTTGAAAACTTTACGTATCATCTGCTCTACATGGCAAGCAGTGCAGCCCAAATGAGCAACAGTTAGAATGTGCAAAGAGGAAAGAGCTGGAGTATTCATGGTACATAAATAATGAGAAGAATGTGTTTTGGAGCCATTATGTTGCATCCTGAAGCAAATTTCCTAAATTTACACCTTCCAGGCTGACTAAGCTCTCAGTACAGGTGGCTCACAGATTTCATGATTTGACATAACTTCTCAAAAAAAGAAACATTTCTCACACTGAGGATAGCCCAAGTGCATGTCTTGGTTTTGTTTTCTATTCAAATACAAAACAAAACAAAAAGCAGTTCTAGACATGGGGATTAAAGAAGGAGTACCTCTAAGATTCTTTCACAATCCTAATGTTAGAGGTGAGGCTAATCAAAACTTAACAAGGTGTTGTGCTATGCCAAAGCAGACAAGCTATTAAGCATATTGTCTTAGGAGGCAGTACAAATTTCACCTAGTGCTAGTTCAGTTGAAGCATTTAGTGTAACTGGTGGTATGTGGCACATTAATCAAATGAGAAGCATTTAGATGTTCTTTGCTTTGTAAATTATAATAAATAAATGGCATTCCTCCTTGTTATTTATCTACCTTCAAACTTTAATGAATATTTCTAGTGCTAATTGCTGATTTGCTATATTTAGAGGGAACAGGAACATATGGAGATAATAGCACAATGTGATATTTATGAGGTGCCAGTTCCCTTATAAATATAGAAATCGAGTAATTAGCGTTAGAAATATTCATTGGAATTTCAATGCACACTTTGGGATTTGATATTAATTTGAGCTAAAGTTGGTGATCCTTGTCATAAATTAATATTTGGGGATTTGAAATTTAATTCACTAGAGGCATGCCTTCAATTGCCAAATAGTTTAAATAAAAGTAACACTAGACATGGCAAGCACATTTAGTGAAAGAGGAGGTATCAAAGGTCAATTACAGGTCTTTGACAGTGTAGAATTGTTGTTATCACAGATTTTAATGCAGTTGTTATTTCCCACTATGTCAATCTATTTCACTCCTTCACTATCTGTAGTAGAAGACAGGTGACTTAAAAGTGGGACTGGTATGTTTTCCAGGTCAGGCTGGTACCTACAAAGATATGATTTGATTATAACAATATAAATTACACCATATAAACGAAATGCTTCACTGATATAGATTGATTTTGGGTTATTCTTTGAAGCCACTAATGATCTTTTAAAAATTAATAATACCAAAATAAAGTTGCTTATAAAGATTTAAAATCAGTATTGGTAACTTGTGCCTTCTGGAAACATCACATACAACAAAAGCTAAATGGCAAATAATTCAATAAGAATATTAAGCCACTTCAGACTTAAATGGTTGAAAATTTAGAAGAAACATAAAATGCCTGAACAATATTGATTGATTTTGGCAGGAGGCATTGAAAAACCTTCCAGATGCATCTTTTGTGTACTAACATAGCTAAACAGATCCAGTGAAGAACCATGAAGATGTTAAAATTATCTGATATGTAAGGATGATGAATAAGCTCTAAAGAGAGCTGGGATTGTTTAAAGTCAAGAAGAAAACGTTTGGAGGCATCTTACCAATACATTTATATCAATTGGAGAGGGGAAGTAAACAAAGCAGAGACAGACTCTTCTCAATGATGTCTAGTGAGAGACCAAGGGGCAATGGGCACATACTGAAATGCAGAAGACTCTCTAAATACAAGTAATCATTCTTACCATGAAAGTGGTTAACTAGAGAGGTCTTGAGGCTGTATCAGGGAGATGCTACAAACATGGTACTGCACAGTCCTGAGCAATCTGTTCCCTAGTTGGCCCTAGTCTGAAAAGGAAAGTTGGACTGGATTTTCTCCAAGGGTGCCTTCCCAATAAAGCAACCATTCTGTGAAGTCTCTAAGAAATAATTTGTTTTAAGTTTTATTCTTTGTATAAGATGCCTCTGAATTGTGATGTTGATGCAGTAAGAGGAAGCAATCAAGAAATACTTTAAGCTACTACAAGTGTGGTTTGCTATAGGATGTGGATTTATTTGAGATATTTTAAGTTGATTATTAAAGTAGAGGGGTTTTGGCTTTTTTTTTTTTAATGTGAAAATATTTACCTTTCAAAGAAATTAAGATTAATGACATAAATGAATAAATTCTTGAGTTTCTTCCTTAACTGTGCAAAAGTGTAGTAAATTATAATGTGATTATTGTGCTAAGTAGCTTGGGTTTTACAAGAAGCTGACTCCTTATCTAAGTTAAATGTTTGAGAACTTTACTTTCATTAGATGTTATCTACATTTACAAAAGAAAATTCATACATAAATTCCTATTAATCAGTTTAAAATAGACTTTAATGAAAACACTTTACAATCTGAATGAGCAAAGGCTTTTAATATATACAACAGATTTTTAACTGATTAATATTGCTGTTCCTTAGTGATAATGGATTTATAAGCTTTAAATCAAATGCATCTGACTACAGAATAAGTAAAACCAAATGAGAGGAAGCTTTGAAGGCTTCTTGTCATTAAAACTGGACACGAACAAATAGATGATTTTCTAATTAAAGTTAAATTAAGAGCCTGTAATTCAAACATGATACTTCAGGATCTAAGTTGTGGGTTCATGTGGTTCTGTAAGAGAATCATATGCTTCTAATATAATTTGGAAAACTTCATTACCAGAAGGGCATATCATACTTTAATTGCAGAGATTTCCACTGCAATTTAAAGCAGTAGCACATGTTTTTAGAATTAAGATCTCAAAACTTGATAAATATATATGCTTTTCATTTCATGGTTAGATTCTATGTTTATACTTTTCCTATATTGATTATGTAGTGATAGTATTCAAAAGTAAATGTGAAGTGCAAGTTTTCAGTTATTACTATGCCATTATGTGCTACTTCCTGGTTTCACAGTTATGTGCAAGGAGCTCATCTAGGTGTAGTTCAGAATGATCACAGAGCTACATCACACCTTTGAAACTGCGCTGAAATTCCTCAATACTATTAGAAGAATTCACCTAAATCAATGGCCACTTCTGCTGTAGTATGCTTTTAAACAGAAAGTAGCTCCCACAAATTCTGGCTAGACTTCTAGAGTGGAAAATTGTTTTATATTTCTCCTATGTTTTTAAAATACAATGACTAAAAAAAAGTATAAAAGTCCAAGGAAATTTTGTGCAAAATACATACATTTACAGAAGGTCATTTTCCAAACAGGTAGCAAGAGCCAGATCAAGATTTTCACCATTAATCCTTCAATTCATCATCTTTGTGTGTATAGAATAGAAATTCCCAAATATGCTTCTGAATTTAATCTGTTTCTTACCCTCTGTAAAGCAAAACCAATAAATTCACCCAAAACACATGATAGTCAACTGTTGAATACATCACAGAACTGCATGAGAAAATTAACACTTCATTACTGCAGCTGAGCCAGAACACCATGTATTAATGCAGGAATAAAGCCTGAGCAAGAAGAAAACAGGATATGTCTACATGTGTTGTTTATCCTGCAGTAAGTCAGGAAAAATAGAAATTCTTAATTTAACATCCTGTGTGCTTCACATGCAGATTTTAAACATATTATTAATCATGAAAAATTACTTCCCAATTTTGATACCTTTTAATCATTTTTTTAATAACACATTTGTTTTTAAAATTTTTAGCTTGAATGTTTCTGACAAATTTTTCCAGTTATACTGATTCTCAGGAAGAATTGACCATCAAGAAGCTAGAAAATTTTAGATACTCAGAACTTTATCTGCACAAAGAGGGTAGATGATAATAAGGAAATATTCTCAGAGTTTAACAGAACTACACAGTAGTAGAACTACAGTAGAACTACACTGGAGACATTTTACATTAACTATTTAACTATTTCTAGCACCAAGGAAATGCCAAGACACTCTAGAGCAATCTCTTCTTATACCTTCTTCAGTATCTCTTTTCTCCTGTCTGTCTTTCACCCTAGCTGTTACTTTTCATTTTACATCTCACTTTTTCTCATTCCAGCATCTTATACCCATTACTATTCCACTATCTTTTCCCAGCTGCTCCCATGCTATACTTACTTACACAACCACAATAAGGAGATGGAAGCCATGCAGCATCAAAAGCAGCAATCTTAACACCTCCTTCCTTTTCCCTGGCTCTCATTTCCACCCCAGTCTTGTGCTACTTTAAAACAAAGCATGGTTTTGGCAAGATAATGGACTGAGAGCAGGAAGAGTGTGTGAAGACTAGTAGATGATGATGGAAGAAGAGTGAATGATTTTTTAGGAACAGCAGCAATTTATTGCCCATTTTGAAATTACTTCTTGCCTTCACAAAGTGCTAGTATATCTCAATGTGGACCCCTGTGTCACTTACATTTTCCTGAAATATCTCATCTCTTGGCTTCAGAGCCTCTTCTGTTACTTAAAGTACCTCTTCTCTCTTGGCTCTAGTTACTTCTGTACTAAAATACTTACTTCTAGTCTTTTTCTTCTTCTCCTTACAGTGTTTTTTGAGACAGATACTGGGGAGAAAAAAGCTGCCTCTGCCCTAATACCTGTAAACAACACCTTGTGCTTTGCTTCTGTCATCTTCAGTCCAAGACTGAAACCTCAAAATATTTGCTTGTCAGCATTAACTGCTTGTGTGAAGCAGGTTTTCATATGCATATAAATTAAATAAATTTTATTTTGTTTTCATTTGTAAAAGAGAGAAAAAATAAAAAAGTCAAAGTTGACACCAAGATGAATACATTTTAAGTCCTCATTTTTGGATGTAAATGTCTTTTAATTTAGGTAAAAGATTAATTTCTGGGCGGAGCTTCACCTCTCCTACTCTTCACTTTTCTCTTCATGAGAAATCAAAAGTCATCATGGCAAGGTGACCTTATCCAAACAGCTTCATACCAAACAGTTAAATATGGCAAGAACACAAACGAAAAATAAGATTCACAGTGCTACTTTGGGCGATTGTAGACATAACTGGCCATTATTCTTAAAAAAAAAAATTAAAAATTACATAATAAACACAGAACTGCAGAATAGAACTTTTATGTCAGCACAATAATTGTTTTATATAGAAGTGCCAATCTCAAAATCCCATATAGACCCAAACTGTCTATGGAGACATAATCAATGGTAAGAATTTTTGATGTCCCTGTGAGCACTGTTAGCCCTCACCATCTTTTTCCAGTCCCACAAGGCCCCTCCTACTCTGCCCAGGGTCTAGGAACCCATTTCAGCCCCATGGGCCATCAGCCCCTGCCCCAGTGATGCCACAGCAGGACCCACGTCCAGCTCCCCACAACCCTGCCCTGCCTGGCTGTGGGTCCTGCTGAGCTGGGCTCAGCTGTGAGCCCAAATCCTGGCCTGTTTTCATCTTCAGTGAGTTGTCAGATACCAGGGGTCAGGGCTGCTTCTGTCACCTCAGTTGCCCTGCTCCTGGCTGGGGCAGTGGGCTGGGGTCTGGCTGCAGGATTTGCCCTGACTCCTGAGATGGAACCCTTAGCACTCACTCAGGACCACAGGGAGCCACTGGTCCCACTGCTGCCCTGGCAGGATTTTAGTGCATGGCCATATGAAAATTAAATCACTATCATTTACATTTTGCTATTGTTTACGCAAAAATTATTTTCATTGCCATTTCTGGTGAGACCCGACCTGGAATGACATGTCCAGTATGAGAGACATGAACATACCAGAAAGAGTAAAGTGGCAGGCCATGAAGATGATGAAGGGATTGGAGCATCTCACCAATGAGGAAAGGCTGAGAGAGCTGGGGCTCGTCAGCCTGGGAAAGAGAAGGCTCAGATGGGATATTACCAATAAGCACAAATACCTATGGAGGGGTACAAAGAGGACAGAGCCAGACTCTTCTCAGTTGTTACCAGTGACAGACCAGAGGCAATGTGGACAAACTGGAACATAGTTCTGATGTTCCACCTGAACATCAGAAAACAACTTTTTACTGAGAGTGTGACTGAATCCTGGTAGAGGGTGCCCAGAGAAGTTGTCCCTTTCTGGAAGTATTAAAAAGTCATCTAGACAGTCCTGGACAATCAGCTTCAAAGGGTCCCTTCCAACTTCAATCATGCTGTGTTCTGTGACACAAAGGAATTATGCTACTGAAACTGATCTTAGTGTAGAGATTATTTGGCTGTTTATCTGCCAGCAGACTGTATACTGGCGAAAGATCCA
>VZTB01012203.1:268632-281493 GCA_013397245.1 Thryothorus ludovicianus | reverse complement strand
ATACCAAAAAAAAAAAAAAAAAAAAAAAAAAAAAGGAACTTCCTTCATCCTCTCTATTGACAAGCAAGAGTTAAAGCTCTTTGTATTGACTGTTGGGACAATAGAAGACTACATAGTCTTAAGTTCTGTCTGGCAGAGAATCAAACTTCCAGCATGCTCTATGAAGGACCTTACTCACTTTAAAAAGTCCACAGACCCCCCCCCAAAAAGAACAAAAAACCCAAACCAGAACAGCAAGAAAAATCCCACCCCCCAAACCAACAAAAAAACACCACCAAACAAACACCACCAAAATATAGCACCCCTCCCTCCCCAAAACCCCACTCCATACACAGGCTGAGCCCACTGAAGAGGGCATGAAATCTCTGCCATTGAGAACATCTCCAGTTCCTGTCATTACCAAAAGTTATATCAACATCTAATTAAATTGCTGTCAGTATGTCTTTTCTCATGAACAGAGAAAAAGATGAAAAAACTAATTAGGTCATGTTCCTAGCTGTACAAGAGGCAAGCTGAGAAATTTAAATGCTGAAAGCTCTCTAGTAGGTATCATGAGCGCTGCACTGCTCAGACATCCCTGATGGCCTGGAGCAGCTGGAGCTCAAGGGAATTGCTCTCCCATTAATAATTGTCTCTACTTATCTGTTCTTGAAATAGAAGCTACTGGAAATCTAAACTGTGCATCCAGTAGTCAAACTTAATTTAAGGTCACAAAATCTATTCTACTCACCAGAAAACACAAAGGCAGCAGTTCCTGACACATTTTGCACAAGGCAGATTCATACTTAACAAATTAAAGCAGTTATAATATAGAAAACCTTAATGTAACTCTCAATTTCTTGTTTGAGCTATGAGAAAAACATATCCATCCTATACACAAGACTGTATTTAGTAGGAATTGATTCTCACCTAAAGGACTAAGGCTTGCTAAGAGCCTCTCAGAGGGATTCACCTAACCTCAATCAAGACAAAATTAATGAAGAAGCAGACATCTCCTGGTATATCTTGGCATATTACCTCAACAGGAATTGCTCTGTCTCAACATTTTCACTGAAATTAATTTAATTAACTCATCCATTAATAATGAATGATCTACAAGCCTGAAAATAACCATAGATAATTGCTTTGACTAGAATTTTCCAGTAATCTGCCACAGAAATTGATATTTTCACTCCAGGGCAGCTTTATGATATTAAAACAATATTAGCTGGGGCATACATAGTCTGCTGCAGTTTATAAACATCTTAGGCATTCAGAAACAAAGTAGAAAAATATTTGTTTGTTCTTCCAGGCATGAAAATAGAAACTGATATGATAATGTATCTATCGGGTCATAAAATTATAACTTTCAATTTACCTTGTCACAGGATGAGAGATTATGAAATTGTGTTAGAGCTACTACAGCTTGTCAGAAACTAAGAAGCTCTTATGATAACCAAATCAAAAACTCAAATCTCTTGCTTGACCTAAGCTTGATCTTAGTGACCCTGAATAATTTTAATGGAAATAAAGATATTAAACAACATTTATGGGTATGCTCATTTTAAAGAGCATATGTGGAAAGAAGGTTAACAATCAAATTCATGACACTCTTGAACTGAAAGCTATAATATTTATGGCTAATTTTTCATAAGAGATATGTCAACAACCTCATTCCATGTCAAAACAACAAACAATTTTAATAACACTTTAAACATGGAAATAATATTTTAATTACTAATCTATTGCTAATTCATCTCTCTCTAAGTTTTGCATTATTGGTGTCAAGATAATTTACTCTTCACTGTTTCAGTCTATTCGGGATGTTGCAAGGCATTTCAGCCTGGAAAAGAGAAGGCTTCAGGCTGACCTAATTGCGGCTTTCCACCTGGGGACACCGCAAGAAAGATGGAGACAGACTATTTACAAGAACATGTAGTGACAGGACAAGGGAGAATGGTTTCAAACTGAAGGAGAATAGGTTTAGATTAGATATTAGGGAGAGATTCTTTACTACCAGAGTGGTGAGGCACTGGAACAGGCTGCCCTCAGAGGTTGTGGATGCCCCATCCCTGGAAGTGTCAAAGGCCAGTTTGGAGGGGGTCTAAGCAACAGGTCTAGTGGAAGATGTCTCTGCACACAGCAGCAGGTTTTGAAACTAGGTGATCTTCAAGGTTCATTCTACATTTCTATAATATTTAATTTTAACTCTTCCAGGAATTTTCAAGGAAGCTGAGTAATTTAGGCTGCATTAATTGTTGTGATAGATTGTGATCAGCCTGCAACATGCTGGAAACTTCCTTTTGTCCTAAACTATCCATTTTGGATTTCATGCTGATAATATATTGACATGTAAACTATGCAGATTTGTGTTGCATGCTAATTGTTGATAACCCTTTCTGCATTATTCGCTGAGAAAATGCAAACTCATCTGTTGCTTCAGTAACTTTTCTTGACTACATACCCAGTCACATAACTTCATGGACATTTGCACATTGCTGATACGATGACATTCATTGTGTATCAGGAGAACAAGGAATTTATCCAAATGAATCAAGTTCTCCAACTTTGGAGAAGGTTTCTGAACAAAAGATGATATAATACAACAAATGACCACACAATGGAAACATAAATTGTGATATTACAGATTTAACAGATAGATAGAATTCTTAATGGCAAGTTTTGAAAACAAAAAACTGATGATTTCTTTCTCAAGTCTTACCCAAGATTTTAGATCATAGCATGCAAAATATTAAGGGTATCATCACTCCTTTATGTGGAAACCTTGGAGTGAATATGAGAACATTATGTTAGTTATGCTTTTGTTGACAAGTTACTAAAATACGATTAATTTAATATGAAATGGAAAATTTAATCATAAAATTCTTTAGGTTGGGAAAAACCTAAGAGACCATCTAGTGCAGCTGTCAAAAATTTATATCTCTAACTTCATGTATGTCTTTAGGTAGATTAGACTGAATTTTTAGTCGAATTTTGTAACTAGGCTGATTTTTAAATTAGTTTGATTATTTTTTTCTTAATGTGAATAATTCAGGTATTTCAGTCAAAAGGATCTTCCTTTTATAGGTTCTTAGTTGCTGTTTTGTTTCATTCTTTCTTGAATAACTTTTTAAGTCCCATTTCAAATTAAAGGTTTCATTTATCATCTCCAAAGTACAACCTATACTCGACAATTCAGCCAGTACCGAGCAAAATTCTACAAAAATCTGTTATCTGTTTGTATCCTTATCTGGATTTTGTTTGGGTGTTTTGGTTTTTTTTTGTGTTATAATTCATCTTTTAGGTTGATATTATTGCAACACTTTGTGCAATACAGTATAGACATTAAATACCAACCTCTTCACTACTGCTCATGCACATTTTCTGTGAAATATAAAGCTCGTTCAGTGCTTTGCTTGTTAGTTTACTTTTAGTTTACAGAAACACACCAACTTGAAATCCTAAGAAGGCCAGAACAAGTTTAATTGGAAATAAACAGGTGAATAGAGTCATCAGAACGAATTACTATCATCAGTATTTTGGTTCAAATGTTTGTTAAATTCCTTTAGTACACAATTTAAAAAAAAGCTAAAAAGAAAGCCACTATGAATGTCAGTTAGATAATCTCCTTTTTCATTCCCTTACTTTCTTTCTTCTTGTAAATTATAGCAATGAAAATTTTTATTAATTAAAAATACCTTCTCTTTTTACTTTTTTCCTCTCTCTCCATCGATTTTTTCTCCATTTATATACAATGTACAACTCCGTGGTAGAGTGGCTTTGCCTTGATTTTATTAAAGCCAGTTTGGCCAAGGAAGCTATATTTTAAGAACTTGAAACTTTTGCTTATTACTGGCATTAAAAGCATCATTCAAAAGGGAATAGAAGGAGAACATGATTTGTTCATAATTCATAATACTGTCAAGTAGTAGAATTATTAGTATCTTAAAATTTTATGACATTTTCAAAAGTACATTATAAAACTACTTTAAAAATCTGACTATATTGCATTTTCTAAACTCAACTTATATTTGGACTTAAGTAATAATTAACATTTTTACTAGCATTGAGCAACTGGATTTATATATCAGATAAAGTAATTTCAAAAGTTCAGCAGAAGTCAAAATTCTAATTTAAACTTTAGGAAAGTATTAAAGCTGTGCAAACCAGTGGAGAAGTACGCTAAAGGACCAGCCAGTTAACTGAATTAAACCAGTTACCCATTGCTATGAAAAGACATAACATGAGCAGGTGCAATTGCCATAAAGGAGTATTTGCATACTAAAGTGTCAAAATTTTTCCAGTTCTGAGTTTTTACTTCGACAATAATCCAGGTAAGACTGCAGGTAGACCCTCTCAAAGGAAAATACTGATTTTAAAAGTAACATTTCCCTCTAGCCCCTGGCTTCTTTTTCCCAACTTTTTTTACTTTTTTTACTTTTTATAATATTGGATAAATTTCTATTTCCATCTTTTTAGGGGTATACATAATGTATACCCCTAAAGTTCTTGGGGAGATTTTCTTTCCTTATTTCAAAGACCCATACTGGTTAGGTAACAGGAGAAAAGTACATCTTTGGAGTTTTTGGATGACTTTTTGGTTTTAAGATTCTGTAAGATAAATTTTGCTAGGAATTCAGATACCTAAAAAAACCCATAAATATCAGGTAGATTTAAATAAAAATCCCTTCTATTTCCCATTCATTTTGGTAGAAATTAAGTAACAAGGTCATGTTAATAGGATTTGATCCTATTATCAGAGGGCTGTAGCATTGCTCCTAAGAAGACAGAACTGGAGTTGTTCAGGCTGGAAAAGGTTCTGGGGAACAGCCTTCCAGTACATGAAGGAGGCCTACAAGAGAGAGACAGAGAGGGTTTTTTTACAAGGACATGTAGTGATAGGACAAAGGATAATGCCTTTAAACCAAAAGAGGGCAGGTTTAGATTAACTGTTAGGAGAAAAAAAAAAAATAAAATTACTGTGGCCATGATGAGACACTGGAACAGGTTGCTCTGAAAAATTGTGGAAGCCCCATCCCTAGAAATGTTCAAAGCCAGATTGAAGAGGGCTTTGAGCAGCCTGATCTAGTGAAAAATGTTCTTGCCCATGGCAGCTAGTGAAACTAGCTGACTTTTAGTGTTCCTTCCAACCTAATTCTATGATTTATCTCCAAGTCTGTCCATTGTTCCAAAATATCTAAAGGGAGCAGGATTCATCAGAATTTTTAACAGAAACTGAGAATCTTAATGATTTGTAGAAGATCCTGATATCTTACCGCTCTGAGATGGATTGACAACAACTTGGATGAAGTTTAACATCTGCTGACAAAACAGTAAGCCTGAGTCTTCATCCAGAAGCTCAGGAAATCTTGATCTAAACCTGCTGGCATTTTTTTCTATTTTTTTTCTATTTTTTTCTAATTTTTTCTAATTTTTTCTATTCATACATATCAACTAGCTTGCCTTACAGCATTTTACTAACGGAGAAAATCAGTTAGACTACCAAGTTGAAAAACAATACTATCCAGTTCCTAATTCTTAAAATATGACTTTAATTATTGCAGTTCTGTTTTTTACACACAAGGTAATTTGTTAGCCAGGCAGGTGCTTCACTTTAGCTACACCTCACTGAACAGGAATTTTTAATGTTGTCTGGCAGTAAGGCTAGGTTTCAAGCTGCTGCTCAGCCTGTGGTGCAAGGTTTGCCTGATGCATTTCTGAATTCTTTATCAGCATGCTCTGCTCCACACCCAAACTGCCGCCTTACTCCTCCCCAAGGCTGGGCTCCAGCTATATGAACAAAGGGATTTGAAGATATTTAGAAAGCTGGAAGTGTATCTTTGGCAACAGTACCAGAAAATTCCATTCTCTGCTCGAATGAACCATGGTAAATTAGAGGTGATGTAATTTTCTATCTATTGGAGGATCTTTAATAGACTTCTGCCCTGATTTTGGCTGAGATAGTTTTTTGGTCTTTTTTCCTAGTAGTTGGTACAATGCTGTGTTTTGGATTCAGTATGAGAATAATCTTGATGACACACTGATGTTCTTGACTCTGTGTAAGTAGCACCTACAGTAAATCAAAGACCATTCAGTTTCTCATACTCCATGGGTAGCAGGTGCTCAAAAAATGCAGGTGCTTTTCTGTGAAGGAGATCTCACTGGAGTCACAGGAATCCCCAGTTCAAGATTTGAATTCCAAGACTGGGTTTCAGTACTTTTATCTCTCCCATCTATGAAATGCAGTATAGCTATGGGGTTTAGAATTGTGAGAATTGTAGATCCCACCATAAATTAGGTAGAAACTAGGCAAGTTTCTGATAGAAATACATAGTTTAGAGATGTTATATCCATCTCTGGCATTTTTTAAAGTCTATGAAAAGAGAAGACCATTCAGCATCTTGGTAAATTTGTAAAAAGGTTTATATACAGTGATCTCTTACCTTCTTTCACTCTTAATATCTTTTTGTCAGAGGCTAAAACCTATGCTGTTAAACTTGGGGCACTTTTGAGGTTGGGAGAGACTACTAAAGATCAAATATTGAAGTCCAACCTCCATGCTCAAAGTAAAGCCAGCTAGAAAAGGTTGCTTAGGACCATGTCCATTCAGGTTCTGAAACATCCCTGAGGACAGAAACTTCACAGCCTCTCTAGGCCTACTGACTTTTTTTAATACAACATTACAGAGGAGAAAAAAGAAAAAAAAAATTTTTTTTTTTTGTTTAAATAGAATTTCTTGTATTTAAGTTTGTTTTCATTGGTTCTTCTTCTGTCACTGAGCACCACAGAGAAGAATCTGACTCCAGTTTAACACATTGGTACCACACCCCTGAGACTTCTCCACATTGAACAGTCCCAGCTCTCTCAGCATTGTCAAAGGTTCCAGAATCTTAGTCATTTTCATAACTCTTTGCTGAATTAACTTGAGAAGTCCATATCTGTCTGGCACTTAAGTGTCCAGGTTTCGACCAAGATTCCAGATATGTCTCATCAGGTTAAGCAGATGAGGAAGACGATGCACCTCCAATGGCAACAATGATCTTTTTAATGTAGCCCAGGATGCTCTTGGCTTTTTTTTTTTTTGCTGTGAAAGCCCGAAACACTTGACCTAGGGCCCCTTCTGGGACCACTTCAGCCTTATTATTGATTAGCCATTGATAATTTAGTCTTCACATCACACTGCACACTTTGCTTGGCAACCTAGTTAGCCCTGCCATTCTCTTACTCCTTGACTTGCTTATTTAAAATTATTTTCACCAGTTTTGCCTGCCAGTTACCAGAAATGCTTCTTCCTTACCTAGAGAGGTGGACACTGTCATTCTAGCAGTCCTTGATCCTCAAAGAGGATCCTCAAAGAGATTTCCACTGCAAAAAAATAAAAAACTGCTATTAACACCAGTAGTATAAAGAGTTGCTGACCCTCAGTATCAACCATTTTCCCTCAAATTCTTACTCATCATTACCATGATCAAGAAAAGAATCAAAATCAAGAAGGGCCGCCATTCCCTTTACTCTCATCCCCAATGCTCTGTAGTGATATTTGACGTATTCCAGTCCACATACCAGTTTCACTGGTACCAATATGGAATAGCTGCAAGGCATAGTAGTCTGAGGGTCAGACAAGGCTCAGCAGCCCAGATTGAAGGCCCTGGGTAGGAACAAGCCTCCTGAGACAAGTCAGTCATGGTAACAGAGGGAGGCCTCCACCCCCTGCAGCAGTTTCCCGCTTGTGTCACTTGCCTTCCTTCTGCAGAGTCTGATTTCAACTTCAGTTCTATTACTTAGTGATGCATATCCTGCACAACACATCTTCTGCCTACAAGACAGTTTCCAATTGCCTCAGGCACCACTGCTGCCATGGGCTTCCAGAATTTATTCAGGAGTCCAGTTGGAGTCAAGGCCTCTGATATTACAAGGAAAGTTGTTCCTCCTGGTGCTGGGGGCTGTGCCATGGCATTATCATCCCTTTGTGGAGCCCAGCAATGCTGATTTCAGTGAAGATCCTGACCTCCTCTGCACATCCTTTTACACAAAATGCTGCACAGACTATTGCATTGTGGCTGTACTCTGCTAGCTGAACTCTAGCTTATTTTAAATAAGATACCTGAGATAACCTCTAGTTATCTCAGTTTGTTTATACAAGCCATTGCAGGAATACATCTAAATGGCAATTTATCCATTGTAAACTTCTGGTGGTCTTTCCATTTCCCAAATGGAGGTGGTGCCCTGAACTGTAGAAAAATTCTAGAGGAATTAGACTTCTAACTTCAGACTAACAGGTTACTAAAATGAATGAAGACAAATCTTCTGTGTCTTGGAAGCATTCTTTTCATTCTTCAAAATGAAGTTCTGCTCTATCTTTCTGATGTGACAGGATGTTGTATTAGCAGTGCTGACTTGTACATCTGCAATTGGAATTCTTTGCACACACACCATATATTATGCCCATGAATAGATGTATATAGCTATACTCCAGTACACTCATTTCTCTGGGATAGATAGAATACTTTATAAAGAGAATTTACATCTATATATATTATAAATAAAAAAGTAAATTAAATCTACTTCCCTTATCAGATGTAAGCTTCTGTAAACTTCCATAAATTTTGTCTGTGACTTTAAATTAATCCCATAATTTTCTATTACTTTGAAATGTTAGGGCAGCTTTGCAATTGATCACTGGATGATAGGGCTGTTACTGTTTTCTGCAGTTCCCATTGTCTTTTTTTGTATTAAATATCCAGCCTGACAATTTGTAAGTAATCTCTTTTAAACTACACACTGATAATCAAGTATGAACCATCACTGTTCAAAGTAGTGATAAACTGATTACTTGCAAACAGGATGAAAAAGATTTTTAAAAATGTACCTATATTATAGTTGTCCTTTTATTTAGAACCGACAATTTAGTGTTAAACATAAAAATGCTAATATAAAACCAAAAGTTGTTTAATTCTAGAGATTTTAGAAGTGAAAAAAGTTGCTAAGCAGTTTCACCTCAGAATGACTGAAATGACTGTGAAATCTCCCTTCACTCCATCACCACCAAACCCTCCAAAATCTATCAGTCTGAGTATGGTTTACCAAACAAGATTAATCTTCACTAAATTAATTTAATTTGATTTGGTTTAATGTGAACATGTTACTTATTTTTATCCCTGTTTTCAGGCTCTGGTACACATTGCCTTTGGCAGTATGGATTCTGGAAGAAAGTCCAGAAGCTAAAGCAAACTCAGATCAAATCTGACAACAGTTTAGTTTAACTATTTAAAAACAAAAATGTAATGATAGAATATTTGACACAGACATCTAATTCAATGGCACTTGAATAACATTTGTCTTACTTTGTTTTCTAATTTTAACTACAAATTGAAGATTTAAGCAACTCAAATATTTCTAGGATACTGCTTTTGCAGCACTGCCCCTGCAATCTTTGTCTCCTGGCTCCACAGAACAGGATTGCTTGGAGCTGAAGGACACGGTAAAAAAATCTTCTTTTCCTATTTCTAAAAAGAAAAGTTAGAAACTTTTCCATTATAGGGCTAGGAAAATAAAATAGGCTTTCTGAAGTTTATGAAGAGCCAGCAAGTAAGCAATGCCTGTGACTCAGAACATGGATCTGAGCCTTCCAAAGATGTAGCAGGGCTCTCACCTCCTATGATGGTGCTATGACTAAGATCTGCATAAGCAGCTATGCATCTACGTGGAAACTTCTGGTAATAACTGTTATTAAAAATATAGTGCAAGAGCAGACCGGACATTAGACAAAAGAAATGATTTTTTTTAAGCTATGCTTTACACCAAATTTTAAACTTCTTGAAACTGTCAGTTGCTCAGTGAAAATTATTTCCTATCAGATTTTCTGTGAACACTAAAAATAATGAAGCATCTGAAAGGGTAGAGATGGTCAGCCCTGAAGCAAAAATCTAGGCACTGGAAGACTCATGAATGGCCATGAATCTAAGTTAGCTTCTTTAGAGTGACCACCTGGACTTAATAAAAGGTCATTGTGCCAAAAATGTTTCTGAGTATTTCTGAGGTCACTGACATCGACTTACTTTTTCTGAAAAAGTGCTGTGCAGCAAATTTCACACTGAAGTTTGAACAGTAAAGAAAAGTCAGGGTTTTAAAAAACAAGAAAGGGTTATCTTTATGTTCATTCCTCTGTCTGCAGCTGCACAGATTACAAAATAGAGCAGACTTCAGTTAAAAGGGGATCAAGTTCCAGTTAGATATACCTAAGCAGTGTATCACAATCAGATAGACATGACATTTTTACCATACTATCTTTTTATAGTACGAAATTTGATGCTGTTGTTACAAAAAGAAGACTAAGCTGTACTTCATAGGCAAGTGGCTTATTCAGTCAATCAGTTCTCCAGAAAAGTTCTTGCTTTTCAGTACAGTAGGTACTTTAAATTCCTGACTCAAATTCTAACGCACTGAGGAGGAGCAGTACCTGGAGAAGATACATATTCTCCAAAGAAACAATTAATAAATCTATTTAACTAGGATTATCAATGAAAAATGTCTTACAAGCCAGTAAAATGTAATTAAAATTGTCAAATTATGAAAGAAATTAAGAAATTTAAAAGATATAGCCATGTATCCCATATAGTTGATTTTGAAGAGGAAAAATGAAGGCAGTTAATATTCATCTTTACTACACAGAAGCAAATAATGTGAGTTTATGATAAAATTACCATGTATCAGGTCAAAGGAAAAGTGAAGTCATAGTTGTCATCGCACTGACTGGCAGGGTTTCTGATTATTAGTGATTTGGCTGCCTCTATCATACTCCGTCAGTATTGTTCAGGTGTCGCTGTAGAGATGGGCAAGACACCTATTCTTCAAGCAGCAATTGCAATATTTATTGTTCACAGCTCATATTTATAGGGTTTTTTAAAAGCATTGTGTTTAATTTCAGTTGGTTAGTAACTTGTTGGTTGCATAGGTTCTTGCTAAAGATTGGCTACCATCCATTCCTTGAAGTAAACTCCTTTCACTTTTCATTGATTTCTACCTTAAATATGTTTACATTCTTTTATCATGGGTACAGGCCGATTCTCATGGGTACAGGCCTGATCAAGCCAAGGTCAAAGTTACTTGTGTCTTTGAGCCCTTCAGGCCAGCTGTTAGCCACCACAGTGAGGATTGTTGGGTGTTTTTTTTAGTCTCTACTTGCTTATATGAAGGCATTTGCCAAAGTTAGCACAAAAGTGGTCTTATTCCCTTCTTAGATAATTACAACTCCACTAACTTCAGAGAAGATTGTTCTCAATTTACACTCGAGAGAGACAAAGAAAGAACAAACTAAAAAGAAAGAGGCTTGGCTGACTGCTGTGAAAATGATCAAACAATAATGTCTGACATAGAACAAAATTATTAAAGCTCAATCTTATGTCACTGGATCATCAGAAATATGCCACTGGTTTAGTTGAGGCTTATTTGCTGGTATAGCACCAGACACAAGTTTAATGCAGTCATTAGTGAAAGAAAAGCATCACTTATCGATATGATAACTTCAAATAGAGGTAGATTTCAAGATATGTATGTCCAAAGGAGAAGGAATGACATGGGCTTTCTTTTTAATAAACCTGACAAACACATTTTCATTTACACTACTGTGGGAAGAAATATTTAAAGTAATGGGTCTAGTGTTTCTCAAGAGAATAATTTCCTTTAAAACACCTACACTCCTACACTGCAGGAGTTTCCTCATCAGTGTCAAACTGAGGGTAGGTACAGTTGAAAGTGACAGATTTGTTTCTAAACACAGCTTTAACTTCCTTGGCTAAATATTCCTCTCAGAACTGAACAGAACATTTAGGCACCTCTTATAACCAGGTTTTGAGATGATCATTTTCTCAAGTAGCCAAATCATCACAAATTCTCTGAAAATTGTGAGCACAGTAGAAAAACAGGGATGAAAATTAAACAAACAAACAAAAAAAATCAAAACCAAACCTGCCCACAAGTTATTTATGGTTGTACCTGTAGTATTCTCTCAACTTTCGAAACATGCTCGGTGGTGAGGTTACTCTAAAGTTTTGAATGATATGCATTTTCAGAATGTAATAGCATGTTTCTACTTACCATGTTTGATTGCTTCCAATTTTAATGTAATGAGAGAGCCAGATCTGCAGCTGCTGCACGGACTGTAATCTCACTGAAGACAAAAAGCATCCTGTGAAAGAAGTTCCTAATCTAAGAAAGGATGATGAGTTACTTGGACAGAGCAGGCAAATGAAGGTAAAATGGTGAAAAGGATCAACACAGACCCATGGCAGAGGAAAATACAGGATATCTGTTCTGCTGTATGAAACAACTCTAATCTGTTAGAGAAAGATAGGGTGGTTTAGGAAACGTTCATGAAGACAAAGGTCAGTTTGGAGAGCATAGTAGTTTCCTTGGAGTCCTGAATTTCCCTGTGGTCCAGACTATCAAAGGAGAAAGGACATGTTTATCTCTGGGGTAGCAAACATTATTGGGACATAGGAGATTGATCTACAAAAGCCAAGATGTTTAATCTGTCTTCCTTCTTCTAAACACTTCCCAAACAACCAGAGCAAATGCAACTGCCCATAGATAACATTAGGTTTGACAAGAACTCTATGACACAGGTCTGATTGTGGAACATGACATATCAAAAATGTCAGAGATAGTCAAAAGTAGACAAAGATGGATATTCTTTAGGATGGTTATAGTTAATTGCAAACAACTGATTAAATGCCTGCTCCCAAATGTAATTTTTTCTGCAAGGATTAATCTCTAGGGATGCAACTACTACTATTTTTCAGACCACTCTTCTGACTGCTGTGATATTTCCAAAAGCAGAGGTATTCTTAACTATAACTAATTATAACTATATATATATATAAA